>PPHX03000012.1:0-243201 GCA_003705175.3 Torulaspora franciscae
GGCTTGCTTCTATAGATAGAGATCTTGAACATCGAGACGTTTTGCGGACCCCACCATACACTGGGACCTCGAATAAAGCACTTTGGGCTTTGCGTGCAGTCTATTCATTTTACTGCGAGGAAGTTGCGCCGAGGAAGGCGTGTTGGAAGAAAGGTTGGTCCTTGCGTCGCGCTTGAACGGCGTGGACTGAGAGGCGGCTTGTGAGGAGCGACCCGGCGGCTTTTGGTTGCTAGTCAGCGCGAAACTCGTCATTGTAGGATTGGGGTAGTGCGGTTGCGGGGATGAGGTTGCGGTTTTGAGAGCATTCTGTTCTTCGTTCGATGCTTCGTTGCAACTTGGAACGGCGGATGTTCTAGCTCTCTTCAATGGCAAGAGAGAGCGGTCACTTCTCCTGGGGACGCCGAATTTGATCCGATCGCACAGGGTTTCTTGTGTAACGGCCGTACACCTTTTCTTCCGCCTAAGTTTGCCATCGTCGACAGTATCGGCTCTGGGACGTTTGTTGTGAAGAGCTTTAGAGGATTCGTACTCTTGGAGGCTTGCGAAATGTTCTTGCTGGGTCTTTCCGACCGGAACGGTACTATTTATCAGCTGGCGGTGTTGTTGGCGAGAATGGTACTGGTGGTTTACGGCGCTTTGATGGAATGACAATGAAAAATAGCTGTAGGTGGAACTGAAGGGTTCAGCCGCAGTGGATGCCGCTGCAGCTGTGAAGACAGTATCTGCGGCAGACGCAACCGGGAATGTTAAAATACCTTCCAATTTAGATGACAGCGAACAAGCTGTAAAATAGCGCATTCGATTTAACATATTCTGATACACGAGCTTATTTTCCAGTTGCCGACTTATTTTATTGACCTTATGGTAACGATACTCAGGATAAATGTTTAGATGCCAGTGCTCTTCAAATTGTGAAAGAAGCTCAAAGTATAGCTGAAATATTCCATCATTCTTCCCCCATAGTTGTGAAGTGATTGCAGATACATGTTTCAACGATGAAATATCACACTTTTCTAGACATCTGACAATGACGTTATGAATCTGGGTTCGCATGATAATAAAACAATTACGAGGCCTTGTAATAAGGGTATGCGAAGTCATCTTTTTGGTTTGATCATCGGAGAGATTAACCTCAGCCAATTGATTTGTTTCAAAAACTTTCTGTCCCACAAATGTGAACTTAACAGAGTTTGTCTGCTTTCTCTCTTCTACACGGAAGAACATAAAATCCTTACTTTCATCGGCGTGCTGACTGGGTTTTTTGGGGAGGAAACACTCGGATGTGGATACCATCTCTCTCACAGCTGGATGACTTTTTGAGAATACCCACCATTTTCTGCTGAAATCTGCCCATTTATGTGCTTTACCTGCATTGTTTTGAGGTAATCTAAGGGTACCGCGTCAAAGTTTAGCATGCGCAACGTGTTTAGGATGTTTCAAGAAACGATATCAGATTGAGAAAAAAAGCCAGAAATTGTCAAGGAGGTCCAAAAAGGATGCCTTGGAGAGATAGAGGAAGTTAGGTGGCTTGCGTACAAAAGGCCCATGAAATATCATGTCTGTTACTATATAGACGTTACTTAAAACAAGCCGTCCCGTAAGATTAGCGCACTTATGTCAGAATCAATAGAAACTTTACTGCGTTCGATCAGAAACCTGTGTAAGGTTGCGGTGACGGATCATGTAATCGAAAAAGACATGGAATCGTTCGTCACTTCAATCCCGGCGGCCAAAGGATCAAGGGATGCCAAGGAATATAACGTTGATGAACTGATATCTTGTTACGAATCTAGCTTTGAGAGAATCTGTGGGGTATGTATTCTTCATGAGTGCCGAGCTGTGTAAAAGCGCTACGGTAAAAATGCATAATACTGACGGGCTGGGAAACAGAGTTTGGTTGCAACTGCCATCTCCAAGGATCAAAAAATTCAAATAGCTGGAAGGGTACTATTCTTGCTCAAAGAGAAGTTTGCTTCCATGCAAGTCAATGGTTTCAAATGTGGTAGTATGCAAGGATTACCATTCAAGCGCCAGGAACCTAAATTCTCATCTACCGAAATAGTCGGCGCAACTACCGCAGGACCAGTCTCCCGTAAAAGGCTTTCTAGCGATGACCGTGCTCTTCTAGAGCGCTTGTTTGAGAAAAAGAAGACTCTAAATACAAAGGAAAGACAAATTGTGGCCGAAAGATGCGGACTTTCATCTCAACAAGTCCGTGTATGGGTATGTTCAATCTACTTGACTAGTGTACGGTCATCTTCTAAGTACTAACATCTCACTAAAGTTTGCAAACAAGCGTAGACGAGCCAAAAACGCTAGTAGCGAAAAGTGTAAATAGTCGTGTTTAGTGATATTTACCATAAAGCCCGTTTATGTCTCACATTCTTTGCCCCATAAGTTCACTAGAGTAACTGTAACTGGACTCTTTCTCGCAGCAGTTTAATTTTGTCAAGCCGAAGTGTGGGTTTGTGGAGTGGGTGGATCAAAGATATGAGCGGGAGAGTTAATTAAAAGATTTTGTAGATTTGTATTTGCATTGATGATGTCTTGTTGGGAGGGGGAAAGTAGTGCTTGGAAGTAGAGTTGAGAAGCTTGTGCGAGAAGGGGGGATGGATTGCGTTGTAGCAGTGTTGTGATCTGCTGGATCAACTGGATGATGGTCGGGATGGTTGGTGTCGTAGAAGTCGCAACTTCATTGGCGACCAGTGAGCCCAGTGACAAATGTTTATATATGTTACTTATTCAGTTTACGTGGCTGAGAAGTGCACTGGGGTTCTGTAACGCAATTTCTTTGGTGCAGGTTGTTGGTCGACGTGACAAAGTAGATTAATGTCGTTGGTACATAGGCAGATCTAGGATCGAGCAAGGAACTTCCTGAGAAAATGTTGCTTTATCGGCTTGTGTCATAATTTGTTAATAGATTTCGGTTAAGACTGTGTGGTGTACTTTATTTCTCTTTTAGTCAAGTAGTGACGTGTACGGATGTTTAATTTTAATTTTCTTCAAAAAATGATTTCGCCCAGGATCGAACTGGGGACGTTCTGCGTGTTAAGCAGATGCCATAACCAACTAGACCACGAAACCAGAGAATCTTTTACGTAGGAGAAATAGTATGAATCAGACTTACCAGAGGATGAGTAATTATTACACGTGCCTGGCCAACCCCAAGCTGAGTAAGCGCTATAGAGACTTACCCAGCATTTGCAGTCCTAGAAGTTAGGGCTGATCACAGACGAAATGTATAAAAGGCGCCTTGAGTTTGGCGACTGAGACCAACTTGAGTTCACTCTCAGAGAATCAGGATTAGACGAATCAGTTTAATTTAGTATTCCGTAATAAGTACAAATGTATTATTAGAGGTATTTATCCTGTTAATAAGAGATGCAATTCACCGAAGCATGAATCGAATATTGGAAATTTTGTAAGCCAAAGTCAAGGTTAAATAATTATTTAGGGGAAACCTACAGGAGCAATTTGTTGAGAGGCAGTACCGATCAAACACTTACAGAGCCCTCATGTGTACCTGTAATGATGTAATCGCTGGTCCCTTAGGTTTATAGTCTTGTTCTTGCACAATTGTTTTAGGTGACTTATTCAAGTTATTTTAAAATTCAAGACTGTAACTTGTCGCACGCCTTGAACTATAACAAGTAATAATTATCTCTGCCTAGGAGAATCTCCGCGTATCAGCCTTGTTTCCATTATTGCTCCTTCTTAACAATGTTACAGAAGCTTACTTTGTCCTTGATGTACTTGTTTACGATTATTTAACCAAATTTTCTTTGTTTATGTTTGTTTACTTGATGTTTGTTTACATAATAGTAACTGAATACGAGTATTTATTTGTTTGCAAATCCCATGTTTATATTTTGTGCAAGAACGAGCGGAAAAAAATAAACAAACGTTTGAGATGACTTGATGAGAAGTCGTCATGTGATGGATTTCTCTGCAAACAAAGTATTCCTTCTGATCTCAAAGTGAAGCTCAAAGCTCTAAACTTCACGACATAAACTCATAAGCACTTCATCCTGAGGTTCTCTAAGATGCTGCTAGAGGTCTAGTCATTCATGGGCTCTTAGCCCTGCTTCAACTTTGGTCATGCGTGAGTCTCTTTTAGACTGTCAGCTGCTTTTCCATCAAGTCTTAGATTCCCGCTGAAACTGGACTAAACTCAGCAGCTAAAACTAAACTACTAGTTTACCATGAAAGTGGGATCTGAGATTATAAAGCATTTAGTTTTGGTGAACAATATGCAGTCTCTTGACCATCGCGTAAAGGGCTCGGATAAAAATAGTCCATTAGTTTTTGTAGAGCTAGGGACAGCATATCATTCAGTCCTTTGTATGATGGAAAAACATGCTTAGCAGGAATGGAAGGTCACGGTCCAGATTTTCTTGGAGTCGAATGCGGGGTGCCAATGAAGTTCAATTCACAGGTTGTAAAATAGGTGCAATTTTATTAGAAGATCTTGTGAGGTGGTGATAACTTTTCTGCTTAGTCCATTAGAGGTGCGCGATCAAACCTTTTCCTGATCTTAGTTGCAGCTCGATCTTCCTTTGTCCCGTTGGACAACGAACGAAACATTATTGAAGTACATGTTCGTCGTTCCAAAAAAGAGAAATGAGGCACAGTTCTCGTGCGAGCACCAGATGAATGCACCTGAAATGCCTGAGACTAACGGAGGCGAAGGATTGGTCTCGAGTCGTTGTCCTCGGTAGACTTATCGGTTCTGCAGACAGGCTAAACACTCGTCATCTTTACCGCACAATTATATCAACTTTATCCATAACCAGCATTCCTGAACCTCTGATAATTTTTAAGATCATTCTCTGGATAAGAATCTAATAGAACTGGTCATCTCGGCGCTTGATTGGTTGTCTAATTGAGACCCTTTGAAGAGCCGGGGATATTGAGCACATGATCTGACGCGGCTTCTCTCGGGTATTTTGGATTAAACTGTTACTCGGCCAAATTTTGTGATCTTGTTTCTTATCGGTACGCCTCGGTACGGTGGTTTCATCCAGTATCCGTGAGAGGCAATACTCGGGCGTTTTTCGACACCTCTGATTGCTGCCCGATGAGAGTCAGGAAGTTGATTTTGGCTATTAAGCTCCTTTGAAAGAAAATTATCGGAGCTAATGAATTTTAATGGATCTGATGTACCTGGCCTATAAAAAACGTACCTTTTCGAGTAGAGAGATTATGCCGGAATGTGGAACTATTCAATGGAGCTGCAATATATGATTAAAAGGTCCCTGATAGGAAAGTGAATTGCTCGGTCATACAGGAGGAACAATTATGTCTGCTAGTTTTTTGCTTTACCGATGAGAGACTCTTTACCGAACTGATAGATTGAGTTTCTCAAACCCTATTAAGTCGCAGAATGCGATAACGTGTGTACATAGTTGGACTCATCAGAACTAGTCGAATTACAAGCCTGCGCAGAACGAAGGCTCGCTTGGTGGCCTTGTTACCGTACCCATGAACTAATCGAATTTATCTTCGGGTCCTATATTTTTTTTTTGGAAAAAAATATGAGAGCTAAGGGATTCGAACCCTTGCATCCGAAGATATCAGAGATTTCGGTCGAAACAACCTAAATCTGACGCCTTAAACCACTCGGCCAAACTCCCATATGATTTGATGTGAGCTCCAATTATATCTCTAACCTTATCGCTAAATAATAAGCTAAATAACAAGCCAAATTGACCACTTTCAGTCTGTTTCTCAGGAAGTAGAGCCAGATTAGCATGACCTTCCAAGGTAATATTTCCTTTTACATTTCCCTTGTGATTATCCCTATCTTTTAGTAATATGATTGATGCTGGGCGACTTTTTTCAATGCTTACTCGCCCTTGTCTTAGGCCAGCCGAATATCTCATGACTCATCCTTTGGTAAGTTTGATTCATACTATCAAACCTATTTAGTCAGACAACACACGTATACTTTTCAAGAATAGGATCATTACAGGAAAAAGATAAAATAATAAAAAAGCCGCTTTTATACCAACCCAGACAACCCAGACAAGTGCACTGTCATGGTCAGAAATGCAGGGCTATATGATCTCTTAACTGTGAGAAATACAACACTTGTATCGTTACATGTCTTTCTGAAAAGCCGGATAGCAATACTATCATCCTTTCATCTCATATATAACGGAGTCGAATAAGCGATGAACAGGGTATAAGCGACCCAGGGCTCGTTTGGTAGCTGTGGCATTCGATCACTTATGCATACCCTTTTAGCTCTTATCTTGATCGCTCCATGTGCCCTTGGCTCCTGCTTCATTGGTGTCCGTACAAGTCATTGTTTAACATATGACAACATTGGGTGACAAACCCAATGAGTTGTTGGAAATTGAACTAACGTACTGTTCATCTCTCCGGATCACAAACAATCAAACTCTTTTCAGGGGTCAGACGAGCAGTGACACCTCTTTGTTTCTTTGCCCAAACCAAGTCGTGTTCCCCAGAACGTAACTCTATTCTTCAACTTAGCTAATCACCCAAATTTTTATTCTATCATCTGCGGTTTCCTATAACAGTGCTTAGATACCTGACTTAATACAGAACAGCGCGAAATCTGTCCTAAAACACCGACCCTCAATAAACATAGAGACAGTTAGGCCGCATACTCGCTGAGCACTTGCTTCAAAACCTCTGGATACCACCTAGCAGCGACATCCTGGTGCGACTTTATTCTGTTCCTAAATACCGCGTGCCCGACAGGATTCTTACTGATGTCAGGAGTGTACTGGAATCCGACGTCCATGCCCCAATCTGTAATTTTCTTGTCTCGTTCGTCCCTCGCCTGCAGAATGTTAAGTGGAATGCCTGCCGCCACACTCTTGTGCGAGTCTAAATCTATTGTCTGGAAAAATGGAATGGATAATCGGGTCCCTGAGCCTGAATGAGGGCTAGCAACACGATGAATAGTAGCTTTACAAACACCATTCGTCAAAGCTTCAAGAGTTTGTCCCACATTCACGACCAGAGAGCCAGGTATGTTATCTATAGAAACCCACTTACCTTGGAAATTCTGGACCTGTAAAGAGCCACTATGATCCGAAGCCTGGTAAATGTACGTCAAAAAATCCGAGTCGCGATGGGGTCCGACACCCTGATAAAAGTCACTGTCATTCTCTCCTGAAGATGGATTTGTTCCAGAAACGTCCGGATATGCAATGAGCTTCATTTTACATTGCTGATTTTCCTTGAAATAAAAGTCAAAACTATCGTCTGGAAGTCCGATTGCTTCGCACACGAGCCTCCTGAAAGTAGTTGCAAGTTTTGTCATCTCTTTGATGTATTTGACAACCACCCTTCGGAAGTCTGGTGCATATTCCTCATCAGGCCACAAGTTGGGGCCTTCAATTTGTTTATACAAAGGTTCATCTTGTTTAGGTGAAGGAAGTTCGGTTGCTAAATCAATCTGCTCCCTGTAATCGGACCGTCCGGCTGTTATTTCATTACCCAAACGGCTGTAACCTAGAAAATGTGGAGAATTGATCATCTCGCAAGACTTCTTGACGTGCTCTGGAAGGTTGAAAAATTCCACAGCTTGTTGTTTAATGTCAGCAAAATCAGCTTGGGAAGGACCGTGTCGTTCATAATTGACCAAGAGCAGAAAACCAACATCTATGAGAGCATATCGTAGCTTTTCGAGGAACTTTGTTTTTACTTTTGGGTCAAAAGCTTCCTCTAAATCAATGATAGGGATAGACCGAAAAGACATTGTAGTTCAACTTTTGTCACTTCCCTGACTGGTATAATCAACGTAGCACAAAGAACAGACGATCGATATGGCTGCTTATCCTGGTCTTATATGTCAATTGGTTTAAGTCCTTGAAGCCACATCGCACACGCTCCACAGCTTTGGAGTCACATGGTTCGAACTCTTCCTTGTTGTCATGACTACGAAGTGAATCTTGGGTAGAACCAGTATTGTAAATCTAATCTTATGTGCACTCGCTCATTGGTATTATCTGACAAGCTTCCAGGGACTGTGATAAAGAGATGTATTTTATATGGTAATTGTTAATTCCGCAAATAGATTATTAATCAAGGAAAGAGAGAGAAGTGCAGCTATGAAATAAACACTAGGAATTAAACCGGCGAAAGACTAACACAAGCTTTGCTGATATTGTCCCGCTGCAAAGATATCCGCATCACGGTATTACCACTGACCCCAATGGGTTGCGGGACATGCAACGAAGTTGCGAGACTCGGTCAAAGCTCTCGTCCTCATAATTAAAATTGTTCGCTTTGTGCGGTACAATTCTCTCGCTCTATTTGACAGCATGGTTTCATATCGTGGGTCTTGAGTAAAGAAATGGGTTCACAAAGATTGTCATTGTCATATATTATTATGCCGTTCAATTCCACTTGCAACTGAAAATGACATCAGCAGATTCTCTCCTCCAAGAAAGGCCTCAACTGCTGATCGAGATGATATACTTATAGAGCGACGTGGTATGGTAGCGACGTGATATGGTAGCGCCGCATCACATGCATTATTAGCACCCCTAATAATAGTTAAGAGTATGAGAAAGCAACCATAAAAGGGAAATGGTTCAACAGTCGACTACCTCAGCTCACTGGTTATTTGATGAAAGAAGCGTCCTGCAGTTTCTATTGAATTCACGTTGCTGGAAGATAATAAAGCGCATCAAAATGACCACTTATGAACAAAAAATGGAGGCCACTCCGGCCTTTGGGAAGATCAGTGTTGAAGGAGGAGTTAATATATGGTACCGTACCGCCGGAAAGTGGGGTGCTCCTACAATGGTGCTGTTGCATGGTTTTCCAACATCCTCTAACATGTTTAGAAACTTGATTCCTTTGATATCTTCAAGATTTCGGGTAGTTGCCCCCGACATTCCAGGGTTTGGATTTACTGAGGTTCCAGACGACTACGACTTCACTTTTGGTAATTTAACGAAATCAATTGAGCAGTTTCTCAAGGCTTTGAAACTTTCGAAGTACAGTCTTTACGTTTTCGACTACGGCGCACCCATTGGTTTCCGCTTGGCTTTGAGGAATCCTTCGTCTATCACGGGCATAGTTGTTCAAAACGGCAATGCTTATGATGTTGGCTTGGATGATCGTTTCTGGGGACCAGTCAAAGAGTATTGGGAGTACGAACAAACGGATATACAATACGTCGAATCCTTCACCGAATATCTCCAGGATGAAAAGAACATCCTTTCTCAATATTTAGATGGTGTAGATGATCCCATCTCTATCGACCCAACGAACTACACTTTGGATTGCGCGCTGCTTAAACGGCCTGGCCAGATAGCTAATCAAATAAAATTGTTACATGACTACGAAACAAACGTTGATCTCTATCCTGAGTTTCAAAAGTTTTTGAGAAACGCCAACATCCCAGTTCTACTACCCTGGGGTTGGAACGATAAAATCTTCACTGTTGCCGGAGCGGAGTCGTTCAGGAGAGATGTGAAGTGTCTGAAAATTATATATTTAAAGACCGGTCACTTTGCGTTGGAAACCCATTCCGCTGAGATCGCCAACGAGGTCACTACTTACTTTTATCAAAAGGTTGCTAAATAATTTGTAGCTGCGCCTGGGAGAATCCACGAGGGACTTACAACGTGCTAACGCACGCAGGGCCAGGACTCCCGGCGAGGAGCACTTTTTTAGCTATATACTTTGGCGGAGCCCAAGTCGTCCTTCAAGTTTCCACAAGTTGAACAAGTCTTTGACGTAAAATCCTCCTCAACCTCATGAACACTTGCACCGTGGAACTTTCTGCTTTCATCGTCAAGCGATCGTGGAAGGAGCAGAGAGTGAGAGTCGCCATGCTGGACCTTGATTTTCGGGCCAGCCGGTGCAGTGGTGATAGTTTAATTTAGGAAGGAAAATGCAGTCATAAGACTTGCACGGGAAGAGGGCCGATTTCTTGTGCATATCCTGAACGACATGCGAAATCTTTTCGTCCAGCCTATATAAGGCCTTTCAATGATTCTGCCTCTTCTTGTGGTTCCTGAGCTTCGCCAATTTCGACTGCGACTGCCGTCGTCGCACCTCACCAGCCATAGGAACAACCAGATAATATTTGTTGTTCCTAGTCCTTTGAAGTCTCGAATCTCCTGGCAACTGCTCTGAAAGCGGCTCTGCAAATAGCCCTCCTTTTATATCTTTCAAGATGCCAAATCCAACCTCCACAGCCACTAGATCTGAAACATACTCAATAGCTAACACTGAGTGCGGAGTATTATGCGCCCTCCATAATAAGTGTTCCATGCTGTTTCAAGACCCAAAGAAGTTGTGTAAAAGAGCAAGTTCAAAACTGTGTTTCATCTCAAACACTCTCCGTTACTAGTCACCTCGAGGATGCTCCTCGGGAGTTTATGTATAAGTTATCAAGTGGTGCACACCTGTAGTTATAACAAACAAGGCCACCTAAAGCCTGTTGCGTGTTTTACAGCCCACGTCCTCCAGTACACTCCATGACGTCCGGCAATATAATTCCTCAGTTTTCCTAGACCAGCAAGGTCTCTTTTAACTGTGGCTTCTACACCTGGACCCAGACACTGATCGGTACGACCATGATAATAAATAACAAGAAGAAAGACAAACCTCTTCTTTAACACTACAGCAGGCAGTATCTTTCAGGCACACTTAGAGACTCTTGTCTAGCGCTTGAGTGCCCTTCCTACTTATAGATTACTTACAATGACGCATTTAAGTACTACCACTATCCATGCCGATGACGTCCTCAACAGAGTAACCGACGTGGTCCCTCCAATCAATGTTAGTACGACGTTTAGATATGATAATGAGCATTTGACTGCAGTGACAGAGGTAGAAAACTTGATAGACGCTGTTGAGCAGACTCCCCTTTACTCCAGGTTATCGCATCCTAACAGTGCAAGAGTTCAAACTATCCTTTCGAGTATTTTAGGTGGGCATGCTACAGCTTATAACTCGGGTTGCTCAGCTTTTCACGCACTCATGGTTCACTATAACCCAAAGAGACTGTTCATGGATAAGGCGTACAGCGGTGTTCACGGAATCGCTTCTTTGATCCACGACAAGTACGGTTTGGAAAGATATGGATTGGACAAGATTGAGGAATTCGCGCAAGAGGGCGACTTGGTTCACTTAGAAGTACCACTCAACCCTTATGGTACTTGTGTTGATATCGCTGCGCTTGCGGAACGTGTTCACAAGAAGGGAGCGCTACTGTCAGTTGACTCCACATTAGCTCCTCCACCTTTGCAGAATGTTTGGGATTTTGGCGCCGATATCGTAATGCACTCAGCTACGAAGTATCTTGCAGGGCATTCTGATTTACTTGCCGGTGTCTTAGTTGTCAAGGATAAAGAGACACACAGACAGCTAGTTGAGGAAAGAATTTATCTGGGGACAAACATAGGTAACTTAGAGAGTTACCTACTTTTGAGATCTTTAAGAACATTCGAGATGAGAGTACTCAAGCAATCAGAGAATGCAGTAAAAATCGTATCCTTCTTAAATGATAATAAGGTAAAATTCTCGAAGGTGCTCAAGAACATTTATCATTCCTCTCTACAGAGCGAAGCGTTTGTTCGGAAACAATTAGCTGGAGGCCACGGTGCTGTATTTTCGATAACTCTACAAAGTGTTGACCAATGCAAGATTCTGCCCTCGAAGGTTAAATACTTCCAGCATGCAACTTCCCTTGGTGGAGTTGAATCTCTAATCGAATGGAGAGCTTTGAGTGACCCTGTTATTGACCCACGGGTTATCAGAGTATCAGTAGGCTGTGAAAATGCAGCTGACTTGATTCAAGACTTGGATGAAGGATTACAGGCGCTACAAGACGCTGCTGCGTAATGATTCTATTGCAATCGATGTCTGTGACGTATTGTAGGTATGAGGCTCTTATGTAATCTCTCCGTAAAGATAGGTACTGGAGGAAGTATCTTCCATAATTTTAACAACAAAAGAGTTTTAACAGCCATCCGCTGGAGCTTAGCATCAACCAGCCAAAGAATGTCTCGCCAGACATTTCTAATGATACCTGGGTCAAATCCTCTAAACGGTGTTCTAGACAAGGCCTGAGATGCGAACAAGCTCAAGCACTGTTGCGCTAGATCACTATATTTGAGCGCAGTCTTTTGTACCACGCTCTGAATTATCGTTATTTAAAGCATAGCCATATATCAAAAATTAAGACTAGCAAGAACTTGCCACGAAGGATTGTTCCGAAGGTAGGAGTTATGTTGCAGACTCCAAGCCCCATGAAATTTGAGTTAGGCTAGTATTCGTCGTTACTATATAACTAAAATACTCCCCTCCTCCATGGTCTGATTGGCTGCAACTGCACTGGAAGGAAGATTAAGGCATTCACTCGAAAAGCGGATGAATAACTTCAGTGTAATTGCCTTTACTGGCTTGTTTTGCTTCCTCGAGGTTTGGGTTGAGGACAAAGGCAGGACTCTTATAATCGATATGTCCACAGAAAGGCAAACTTGTATGCAAGCCAAGTATCTTCAGAGCCTGGAATGAAAGGCTCTGGAAAAAAGACAAGGGTACATTCGCATGATAGTTTTCTTCCTGCTTCTGGTAGCTTTTGTTCATGAAGAAAAATGCTCCAATTCTAGCTGCGTCACTGTGATTGGCGCTTGCTGCATGGTAGGTGCTACCAAGCATGAACGCTGCGTCTCCCTCCTCGAGCTCCAAATACACTTCCTGAGAAGGATCGAAGTCCTTTGGCGCATCGAGGGGACCCCATAAATGAGATCCGATGATAGCCCGGGTGGCGCCATTGTTCCTATTCATAGGAGTCAACGCGATAGCAAGGCCCAATTGTGAATCATCTCCAAAATGATAATCTTCTCGACGTGGGTGTACATTGTGCAGTGACATGTCCTCCCGATGATACATCTGCTCACCGGCTCCAGGACCCACTTTGTAAATGATACTAGAGTATAATTGAACGTCCGTTTCCGAGCGTCTTAAGTTGCCCTCACCAATCCAAAACATATTGGATTCTGACAAAAACTGACGTGCAGTTTTGTAGAAAGTTTCATCTAAGGCAATCTTACTCAAACATGTTGGTGATCTCAGGGCTGCTCTGGCCACGACGGTAGTCTCCTTGGGGAATGGAGAGCCGTTCCAGCTCTCATCACGGAAATAATGGGGTTCCAATTCTTGTTTGATTTGTTCGCAAACGTCCGTGTCCAGGAACCTTTTCACCACACAAAGTCCAAAAAGCTTTAGCTTTTCTGAGATTTCGCTGACATTTGTTTTGTCCTCCACAAGAAGATCCTTGTATTCAGCTTTACAAACAGCTTTCTCAGTGCTTTTAGGGATAACGGCATGTTTCTTGCCATCCTTCTCGAAGATATTAAACTGGTCTTGATTTTTGGTGGACATTTTCGAATTGATGATTTCAGGTAGAAAGGTCTGGCAAGAAACCTTCTTTGACTGCGTTTGCCTGTGCCTTTTATACCATACCGAAACGTACCAGAGTTGCTAAAAGAGCTCCTCATATTGCTGAATTTGTTGAGTGATGACTCAGAGTCATCTCAATATGTGCTTTCCAAACTTCGTGCCTTCATTCTTTGATATTTCAGCAGTTCAGTTGTTGCCTTTTCCTTTGGTCGAGTCATGTCGCACTGACGCCAGCCAGTTTTTTCCTCTAAGTTATCAGAATCAATCATTCATTGCTGTCTCCATAATTCAAATCCTTGGGAGAATGATCGAATGGAATAGCTGAATAATTCTCTTTCTTCTCTTGTATCTTATAAAGAATTATTTTGTACTTGGTATAAACAAATCGCTGTACAGCACCAACGACTTCAACAACAAAGCCAAGGAAGAGCAAGACGTGTTACTTTGATGATTGTTCCAACAAAAGGCCTAGCACATCCTTAATGGCTCCTGTCACAATCTTTAGTTCTTGCCCCGATATCGTGAAAGGTGGCATTATGTAGCACAAATTCCTGAAAGGCCGGATATAAACACCTCGTGAAATGCACTGTTCCTGGAACCAGGGAACATCAATTTGCATTTTGAGCTGAACTACACCAACGGCCCCGGTGACTCTTACATGATCAACAACAAATCTCATAATGGGCTCGTCGAGGGTAATTTCCAGGTAAAGTTCTTCAAATAACTGTTGTTCAATCCGATTTACCTGAGTTCTCCATTCGCCCCTCATCAATATGTCAAGAGATTTGTTGGCAACACTGCAAGCCAAAGGATTACCCATAAAGGTAGGGCCGTGCATGAAGTAACCGCGGGTTGGACCCTCTGACATCGATACGCCATCGGATATTTCTTTGGTGGTAATCACAGCACTGAAGCTCAGATACCCTCCAGTCAAACCTTTGCCAACGCAGATAATGTCAGGGAAGACGTCTATCTGTTTCTCTTTGGGAATTCCCATCATGTTTTGGTATTTGGCACAATGTTTAAAGGCAAATAGTTCTCCAGTCCTGCCGAAACCAGTGGCCACTTCGTCCATGATAAAGGGGATCCCGTATGTATTACAAGATTTTCTGGCTTCAATCAAAAATTGTGGATGGTATATTCTTATTCCTCCTGCACCCTGAAGAAGCGGTTCCAAAATGACGGCACAGATCTCGTCGTGATTTTCATCAATTGCTCCCTCAAATTCAGCGAAATCTTGGGGATCCCACTGAATTAGGTTTGCAAAGGTCTTTGGATTATCAACGCATATTTTTGATGTGGGAAGCGTCCTCAAAAGGCTGGGTGCTTTGACAAAAATGTTCTCAAACAGATGCTCTTTGAAAGATGAACGCATTGGGTTGCCTGGGTCTCCAACACTCATTGCACCGAAAGTGTCACCATGATAACCGTTTCTGATTGTCAGAAACTTGACTTTCTTTGCTCCTCCTTTAACTGCAGTAAAATTGTACTGAATAGCCAGCTTCATCGCTACCTCAACAGCAACTGAGCCCGTGTCAGCAAAAAAGATCGAGTGAAGCCTTGGATGGTCCAGAAGACTCAAAAGTTTCTGGCCTACTTCAATTGCAGGTTTGTGAGTCAGCCCGCCAAACATTACATGGGACATTTTATCGATTTGTTTTTTCATGGCCTCGTTCAGCTCTTTATTATTGTAACCGTGAATCACGCACCACCAAGAAGACATTGCTTCAACAACCTGCTTCCTATCTTCTGTGTCGAGAGTGATCAGGCATCCCTTCGATGATTCTACAGGATAAACAGGAAAGGGCTCCTTCAATGTTGAAAAAGGATGCCACAAATGCTGCCGATCCCATTTCAGATTATTCTGCGTTTCGGAGGAGTAATTAAGAGGGGCCATCATGGCGTTTTCAGCAGTAGAAAACAAATTTTTTGTTTAATGGTTGACAGAGGCCTTTTATACCCAATTTTTGGGCTCATTTACGCAATACAAACCAATTATTTTGTTGGTAAATGGTTGTTGTTGGAATTGCGAGCTAGGGATCGCTGTCAATAATTGTAACCATGATTAAACCATAACCAGCGTGTACTACCATAAGTAACAAATGAAGATGACTCATGACTCATTTGATGACTCACTGAATCAGGAGGGCTGTTTCAATAAACTTGAGTCAATTAAATTGCGGAAAGTTCTCGTTCGTGTTTTCGAGAAGTACGCCTTCTACAAAGGCAATGGAGAACATTCTTGAGATGCAGGGTGATTGTCAATTGTAGAAAATGTGTATTTATAAAATGCTGATACCATGCTTCTTCGTCTTCTATGCAGATGACGAATTTATAGACACCAGCAGACACGAAAGATTCAATCGATGTCAAAAGGAGTCATTTTTAAGTGTATTGTAACAGAGATCGCCTGGGAGAATCCACGAGGGACTTACAACGTGCTAACGCACGAAGGGGCCAGGACCCATCGTGGCGAGTCGATCTTCTGATTGAGTTTTCGAGTCACTATTGGTAACATCGTATTGAAGCTCCACGGCAGATCTGGTGGGCGCTGAGGTTGGTTAAGCGGAAGCGCAAAGATGGTACTTTGGAAAAAGAATAATAATAAAGACTACCAGGAAATATGACCACAGGTAAGGCTCATTAGACGGGTGCTCTTTTAGAAGAATTTATAATTAGAGGCCGCCTAATTCTGTCTCTTTCTCAATTTTTTGATGCGCGAAGTAATCCATTCACCAATTGGATCGTCTTGAGCGGTTCTAACATATTCTCCTTCATCTAGTTTGTGGGCGACGTCGTTTGTCAATGGGGGATCTCTACAACATAGCGTTAAGACGAACATTGGCGCAGTAAACACTAAAGCTACCAGAACTTCGTACTTCTGCACGTACTTGTAAGCCTCCACCATTGCATCTCTGACTGGAGTTCCCCATGGATATTTCAGATAAAAGGTCAAAGGCGCAGCATATGCAGCGGCAGCAAGTTCAGCATCACCCATATGCTCCAATAGCTGAGGGTAGAGTAACTGAGTCCAGATGGCTCCGGATACGGCAGAAGCAACAGCTCCTCCGATTCTGAAAATAGTATAACTTAGTGCTGTAACAGTAGCCATGTTTTCGTGGGAGGTCACGGATTGGAGTGAGACGGTCATTGGATAGTTGAACAGACAACTACTGATTCCCCAAACCACCATACCACCAATTATACCTTGTTGTGCGTTTTCACCTACCCTGTAACGGTAGAACAGACCCATGGTAACAAAATAGAGTGCGCAGCCTACGAGCATGTAACCTTTTAATCTACAAGATCTCGCAACAACATAGCCTAAAATTGGAGAACAAAGCGCAGAAACGAAAGAGTATAAACTCGATATTCTGGTTGCGGAAAGAACACTCTCATCTATAGCAACGATCAATATTGTGTAAAGGTAACCTGCCGCCATTTGGTAGATGAAGGCAATGAGGAACATAGTCCACAATGGAGCCCATATGCCTCGGTCTTTGAGCATTTTTAAAGGCGCAATTGGAACTACAGCCAGCTTGCTTTCCCAATAAACAAAAAGTGGAAATAAAACAAATCCAAGTACGAATGGTGCAATGATCTTTGCATTACGCCATTGAGTGGAAGCGCCACCTGCAAGGGTCAAAGGAACAAGGATACAACCTGCGCTGGTAGTTAGAAGTAGCACGCCTACGACATCCAGTTTCCAGAAAAGCTGTACCACAGTCTGCACGAACCCATGGCTCTGGTAATAGGTCTTTTCATCCTGCAACTCGATCCACTCAGGATCTTTTCTTGCCTTCCAGCGCATATGAAGCATACAACTGATCAATGGAAGGCAGCTAAATGGAAAGATGAAGGCCCACATTGCGATATTCCATGACCAGTTTTTCGCGGGCTCCGCAACTTTCGTGATATTACCGGAGACCCACATTGTGATGATTGATGGCCAGGCAGGTACAAATGTGTAAAAGAGTCTCCATTTAAGTGAAGAGTTATCCGAAAGAACCAACATAACCTGAAGCATGCTGCCAACAAGGCCTATGTAGTAAAACACAGCCCCAGCGGCATACCTCTGAACATCGTAGGCTTGCGATTGAATGATCGTGCCCACGATGTAAAATAGAATAGAAACGAAGAACAACAAAAGTCTACCAAAGACGTCAGAGAGTCCTGCAAAAAAGACCTGCGCAACTGCAGCAATGACCATACTGATAACACTGACGGTGGACAACAAGGAGTGGGTGCTATATGAGTTCATGGCATAGGTCATGTACACTGATCTGGTATTACTGTCCAAACTATACCCGAAAGCACATAGGAACGCCGAAAAAAGGAAGAGGGCCCTCAGAGCTGGGGTATCGTATTGCTTGGACATAAGTTCAGCTTTACGAATCACAATTGACTTTGTCAGTTTGAGTTTGTTTTCAGTGCCATACTCATTCGATTGCTTGGCGACCATCTTTTCATCCACTTCGGCATTCTTCATATCATATGCCGCATCATGTTGCAGACTACGGTCTGTTTCAGGACCAACTTCGTCCTGTTTAGCCATTTTCCTGTTAATGAACTAGTGACTGAGGTTCTTCAAAATCACCATCTGGACCCAGAATGAGAAAAACAGCATTGTTTTATACTCGAGGGTATCTCAAACATCCTAATACATAGAACGAACGAACCAGGTGCACTTATTCAACGAACAACAGACGCCGGATGCACTTTGAATACGCTCTTGACCATAACACCCTGTGGCATAGATGCAGGGTGCAAATGCAGGGCAAAGCGTGAGCTAAAATCTGCCTATCTCATGCATGATAGGCTTACCGGCTCAAGACACTTTGGCATAAGCCGTTCGTTTCTCTTTCTATTGTTCAACCTCCAAAAATGGGTGTATAGTAACAAGTGCGGGACGCCTGGGAGAATCCACGAGGGACTTACATCGTACTAACACACGAAGGGGCCAGGACCCATCGTGGCGAGTCTACCAGTCCTCCACTTGCCATCAAATGCTCACAGATATACTCGAGCATGATGTTCTTTGCTGCGTTGAAAACCGAGGAGCACTTTATAGCTATATACTTTGGCGAAGCCCAGGTCATCCTTCAAGTTTCGACAACCAGAACAAGTCGTTGACGTAAAATCCTCCTCAACCTCATGAACACTTGCACCATCGAACTGCTCTGCTTTCATCATTGGGCGTTCGTGGAAGCAGCAGTGAGCGAGAGTCGACATGCTGGACCTTGATTTTCGGGCCAGCTTGGTGCAGTGGTGATAATTTGATTTAGGAAGGAAAATGTTGTCATAAGACTTGCACAGGAAGAGGGCCGATTTCTTGCACAAGCCCAGCCTGTCCAAGGCTATTCGACGGTTCTGCCTCTTCCTGTGCACCCTGAGCTTCGCTAATTTCGACTGCAATTAACGCCGGCACCCAAACCACTTTTCGAGCGTTTCTTTCTGGGAATTGTCGGGTCGATTATAATTTTGCGAGCACCACCCCAAGCGGCAACTTCAATGAGTGGTTGGTAGTTGGCGCCTGCGGATGTTTGACCATGGAAAACCACGAGTCAGAGTTGCTCTTCTGACTAAGTTTTCTAGCCGCCATTGGCAGCATCGTATTGGGGCTCCATTGTTGGGGCTGCATTGCTTGGCAGCATCCTCATTCCAAAGAGGCCAAGAGGCGTTTTTCTTAGCCTGATTTTGGGGGGTGGCCATTATTGATTCCTGTTTGTTTGAGTATAGGATGAGGATTTTTGAATCCACGAGAATTGGGCAAGCTCATGAGAAATAGTTCTCTTCTACCTTTCGGGGTGCCAAACCAACCTCAGCGCCCACCAGATCTGCTACCAGATCTGAAACACACTCAATAGTGAACACTGAATGCGGAGTACCATGTACCCTCCATAATAAGTGTTTCACGTTGTTTCAAGACCCAAGGAAGTTGTATAAAAGAGTAAGTTCAAAATTGTGTTTCAACTGAAACTCTCTCCATTACTCGTCACGTTCGGACTTGGTCTTTGTGAGAACTTTCGTAATATCTTTGCGATCTAGGCTCGCACAGTAACGTAGGTGTCCTTGTTCTACTTTGGTGGGCTGAATATCAGACATTAGCCGGGACGGAACCGAGTATTATTTAAACTTGATCGGATCAGTCCAGTGCTGGCTGAAAGCACCCCAGTGATAGAGATCCGCTTAAGTTATTCTCAAACTGAGGTCGTACGCTACTGTCAATGCATGATAGGGCGATAGGGCGCAATACACGATCTTAAGACAGGAAAAGATAGTTCAGAGGCGGCCCTTTACCCAGCAGTCCAAACTCTCTTGACAGTCTCTAATGCCCTCTATACGACACGTAGTGCAAGTTACGTATTTATCGAATTGAGTCCTCTATTGGGTTCGCTAGTTCAAAGCGACTCCGATCTTCGTAATCTAGCCAGCTCTCAGGACACCAACGGCACAGTACAGGGCCTGTGTTAAAGAGCCAGCAAGCGTAGAGGAACTGACAATGCAAGCCAACCACATTCCGTAAGGAGGCCCTCTCGGCCATGATCAAGATTGCAACGTGAATAGTAGATCGATCGATCGGAAAGCTCAGCTGTAGGCTAGCCCTTCGGCTACGAAACTTCCAACCTAAGACACCCACTACAGTCATTATAAGCATGGAAAGCAACCAGATACCTGGGTAGCTGATCCAGAGCCAGAGGTCTGAAGGTTGCTGAGCTTCTTCCCATCCATTGTTGTAGTCATCGAGAACGGATTGAAGATTTTTCCAATGCGATGAGCTTGATGGTTTGCAAGACCAAAAAGGTACCGTCAGAGGTCCATTGCGTGCTCTACAGGGTCTAGTATGGCGTCCAAACGTGCTAATGACAAGTCAAAAGACCGACCTCCGAAGAAACCGCGGAAACAGGTGTCTAAGGGTCCAAAACTTAAGAAGAGCATCAAAGTGCTGTCGAAAACGGTGAATTACAGTCTATGTGTACCGACTACAGTGCTCTCCAACTGCGCAAACCTTTCCCAGATAACATATGCGATATATCAGATTGCCAAGAGCGCTACGATCTTCAATGTTGGCGAGATAGTGGTGTTGGACCTCGAGAACAGGAACGAACAGGAGCCCAAGCGCGAAAACCATCTGTCAGATGCTATGCTGATTGCGTCCCTCCTGCAGTATTTCGTTACACCACCGTATCTCGTCAAGACTGTGTTCAAGAAACAGTACACTAGATACTTTCAAGAAGCACAGAAACTCCCCCGGCTGTCCTCGCTGCCCTTCATGAGGCACATCACACAGGACAACTGGCGGTATCGTGAGGGGCTAGCGATCAGGATGAGCAAGCCCGGCCAAGCATCCGCCAAGAAGAAGAACAAGGAATTCCGGCAGACGAAATTCATCAACATCGGAAAAGCAGAGCCACTCGAGCTGAAAGCACAGCTGGTGCCTGTGAACGTGCGTGTGACAGTTGACACCGTCGAACACCGGGTCGTTTCCCCACAAGAGGCCTACGGAGACTTCGTTGGTGCCAATGCCTCGTACGGGTACCACGTCCGAGTAGCCAAGTCCTTCGGCTCCATTTTCACCGAGTGCGCGTTCCCCAACGGTTACTCCCAGACTATCTGGGTCAACAGCGGCGACTACTACTACAACGACGAGCTCCAAAAGTACCGCAAACTCGAGACCAAGCTTCCCTACGTCGACAAGATCGTCAAGCCCGCACAAACGACAGAGTCCACGCCCCCGCCCGCAAACGTGCTACTCGTATGCGGCAAGTGGGACCACGTCAAGGCCAGTTTCCAGCGCTCAAAGCACCAGTTCGAGGGCTGCGACGGCGCGCACCAGTTCTTCGATGGCCAGCTCGAACTTCCCGGCGCGGCCCCACAGGGGAACATACCCATCCAGGACACCTGCATGATTGCCCTCACACAGATCAACACCTTGTGAACTGCATACCGAACCATTGAGCTCTTCCGGACCCTGGCTGTATCTCTACTGTAACCTTTCTATTTATAGTGGGCTCTTTTACCATACAAAATTTTTCAATCTCCTTATAAGTAAGCAATAAACAAGCCAGATCCGAGCCTCGAGAAAACAATACACTCTGAAAGACAGACTTAAGCTGATCGATCGCTGGTTATCTGGATAATTGTGATGCGTTTCTCTACTATTGCTGCTGGTTTGGTGTTTGCTGTCTCCCAGGTCGCTGCCATTGGTGACCTCGGATTCAACCTGGGGGTCAAGAACCATGATGGGACATGTAAGTCAACTTCTGATTACGAGGCCGATCTGGAGGTGTTGAAGCCTTACGGTAATGTGGTCAAGGTTTACGCCGTTTCCGACTGTAACACTTTGCAACAGTTGGCTCCTGCTGTTGAGTCTGCTGGGTTCCGTGTGTTCCTGGGTGTGTGGCCCAACGATGAGGCCCACTTTGCTGCCGAAAAGGACGCCTTGAAGACCTACTTGCCCACCATCAAGTCCTCGAACGTGGCCGGTGTGCTTGTGGGATCCGAGGCGTTGTACCGTGAGGATTTGACTGCTTCCGAACTGGCCGACAAGATCAATGACGTCCGTGACACCATCAAGGACATCCAGGGCTCGGACGGCAACTCGTATGCCGACGTCCAGGTCGGTACTGTCGACTCGTGGAACGTGCTGGTTGCAGGCTACAACGCCCCAGCCATCGAGGCCAGCGACTTCGTTATGGCCAACGCCTTCTCCTACTGGCAAGGCCAGAGCATGGACAACGCTACTTACTCCTTCTTTGACGACATCATGCAAGCTCTACAGACCATCCAGTCCGTCAAGGGCTCCACCGACATCGGTTTCTGGGTCGGCGAGACCGGCTGGCCATCCGAGGGTACCAACTTTGAGAACGCCTACCCAGGCGTCGAGAATGCCCAACAGTTCTGGCAAGAGGCCGTCTGTGGTATCAGAGGCTGGGGCATCAACGTGATAGCCTTTGAGGCATTTGACGAGGACTGGAAGCCAGCCACCTCTGGTATTTCCGACGTCGAGACCCACTGGGGTGTCTGGACCGCCGACAAGAAGCTCAAGTACGACATTGACTGTAAGTTCGACTAGAGCTGTCCAAAAACTTTCCAACGATACCATTTTCTTGCGCCTGCTTAGTTCTTGTCGCTAAATAGACTACAAATAGCTCTTTAAAAGTCCAGTTTTCGATTATACCCTACCGGCCACCCTCAGCAGAGTGCTGGCGGCCCACCCAGCTTGCAACAGGTCGCCAATGGCCCGCTATCACTGTTCAAAGCTCTCATTATTTCAGTTCATCGTGCACGTAGTAAGTGATTTTTCAGCGATGCGTCGATTTGAAAAATTTTCGAAGCTTGTAGTAAGAGATGGGCGAAATAAAGACGTACTTAGCGTAGTAATAGTTGATTATTAGGTTGTTAGAACAAAGGCTAATTGAGAGTCATATATTGTTAGAAAACATGTCTCGTTTTTTTGCAGCTAACTACGAATATGACAGTGCAAGCTCATCTTCAGAAGAGGACCTGATGTCCTCTTCGGACGAGTCTTTGAACTCTTCTCTAAGTGAAGAAGAGGAAGAATCTGACGATTCTTTCTTCAACGATTCCGAATCTGAGTCAGATATTGACTCGGACGACTCTGATGGCAGGCCCTACGGTCCCGATTGGTTCAAGAAAGCAGAATTCAGGAAAGGTGGCACCAACAAGTTTTTGAAAGGAGCTTCGTATTCAGACTCAGAATCAGAGGATGAAGGTAAAAAAGTGGTCAGGTCCGCTAAGGAAAAACTGCTAGATGAAATGCAAACCGTGTACAGCAAAGTTGAGAATTATGCGATGACGCAGGACTGGGTCAACATTTTGAGCGAGTTTGACACTATTTCTCGTCTGCTGATCAGAGCGCAGCAGCAAAACTATGGTATTCCAAACATCTTCATCAAGGTTTTGGCGCAGATCGAGGATGCTGTCGCGGGTACCTCGCAGAACGATATCAAGAACAAAGGTGTGGCCAGAGCTTACAATACCATGAAGCAAAGGGTGAAGAAAGTCGCAAGGGAAAACGAGGGCCTATTGGCCAGATTCAGAGAGGATCCTGAGTCGTTCGACAAGGAAGAGAGCCTAGAAGCTAGTCTGGAGGCCGAAAGGATTCCAACTTTCGGCAAGAAGGGTGTCAACTTGTCTACGCTGGCTACAGCATCATCCGAAGCTGGTTTCTTCGCTGCCCTACGCATTGTTTTGGACACTAGAGGTAAGAAAAATGTTGATCAATACGGCCTGATCAAGACCATGGAGGAATTGCTACAGATTACCAAGACTCCTTACGAAACTATAATGGCTTACCTAACCTTGATTCCAATTAGGTTCGATGCTTTTTCCAATCTTTCGTACCAACCTATTGAACAGTGGAAGGCTTCGTATAGCGACATTATGAAGCTTTTGGAGATTCTAAATGAGCAGCTCGATAACTTCCAGGTTTCCGAATTGGCTAAGCCTAACGAGACTATCGAGGAAGAACCCGAGGCTGACGAAAACGGTGTCAAAACTATCCTAGGTTCTGTCTTTTCCTTTGTTGAGAGACTTGATGACGAATTCAACAAGTCTTTGTTGAACACTGATCCTCACTCTAGTGATTACCTGGAACGTTTGAGAGATGAACAACTAATTTATAACTTGATTTTGAGAACGCAAATTTATCTCGAAGCTACTTTGCCAGAGGAAGAGAAAGAAAGGTTACTAGCCCGTCCTTTGGTGAAGAGATTAGATCACATCTACTACAAACCAAGTCCGTTGGTAAGCATAATCGAAACCAATGCTTGGGCAAGTCTGCCATCTAACTTCACTTCTAGTTACATCCCTTTCAATGGTACAGCAGATGAAACTTATGTCACAAACCTAATTGGGACTTTAGCCGAAAGCTTGCGCAAGCATAAGAACGGTGTTTTGCGCAAGCGCGCAACGCTTTACCAAGTCTACTTCACTGCCTTGAATAATGATTTTAACACTGCTAAGGACATGTTGCTAAATTCCAAGGTGCAGGCTTACATCAATAACTCAGATCCATCTTTGCAAATCCTCTTCAACAGAGTCGTCGTTCAGCTTGGTCTGTCCGCTTTCAAACAGTGTCTAATCGAAGAATGTCATCAAGTGCTGAACGAGTTGCTTGCCAGCTCACATTTACGTGAAATTCTTGGTCAGCAAACTCTGCAAAGAGTATCTGCCAACGTGGGGTCGTCCTCTAGTGCTGACGAGCGTGAGCAGCTCTGTCTACCTTACCACCAACACATCAATCTTGATCTGATTGATCTTGTCTTCATGACATGTTCGCTGCTGATTGAAGTGCCTCAGATGACTGCCTTCTACTCGGGCATCAAGGTTAAGAGAATTCCTTACTCTCAGAAATCGATTCGTCGTGCCCTGGAACATTACGATAAATCGACTTTCCAAGGCCCACCTGAGACACTAAGAGATTTTGTCTTGCACGCTGCCAAGTCTATGCAAAAAGGTGATTGGCAAAAATGTAACACCTACTTGCAGTCCATCCCAACATGGAAACTTCTACCAAATGCCAACACTGTTTTGCAGAATTTGGCTGAGAGAGTCCAAGTTGAGTCTTTGAAAACCTTCTTCTTTACCTACAAGCGGTTTTACAGCAGGATGTCATTGGAGAAACTATCTGATCTTTTCAGTCTATCCAAGGACAAGGTTGCAAGCATCATAGAGGCTGTCACGACTGAGTATGACATTAATGCTACAATGAACGAAGGTAAGACAATTGCCACTGTCGAAGGTGACGAGATCACGAAGTTGGAGGAGGTTGCCCTTAAGCTTAACAAAGAAGCCAAAATTGCTAAAGAACGTTTGAATCCATCCACTAATCGTCGTTAGTCAACCTCGATCAATTTCTAAGACTTAGCCAATATAATTCATTTGTGGATGATTTCACGGTTGCATACATGTACATTATACCGCTCGGATGAGTCGCCCTATATATCAGTAAAGTATATACGACGAACGAATTTCTTTCATAATGTCACGAATGGTAGGTACACCAAGGGGGTCCTCAATGCCAAGAGAAATTTTCTATTTACCGCTATTTTGCAACGTAACCTCGAAATCACCTATTCGAGATCATAACAGGTTTGATGAAAAGCACGAATTACAGTTCTTACTGAATAAGGTATATACAGGATGCCATTAAATTAAATGAAGTCTTCTTCTGTGATGCCAGATTTGATGCACATTTGCCTAAAAACACCATTTTCTTTTGCATACAAGTTCCTTGGGGTGTCGAATTCTTCGATCTCACCTTTCTCTAGAACCAGTATACGGTCATACGTCAGGATCGTCTTTAGTCGGTGAGCAATACAAAGGATAGTACAATCACTGAACACTGCTGCAATACGAGATTGAATTTTGCTATCTGTTTCGTAATCCACAGATGATGTTGCCTCATCTAGGATCAGGATCTTAGATTGACGAACTAAGGCTCTAGTTAATGCAAGTAATTGTCTTTCTCCAAGCGAAAAGTTTGCTCCTTCTTCTTCAACTTTTTGGTCGAGGTGGAATTTGTGCATGCCAGAGAAAGATCCTGCATCATCTGGCTTTTGGCTTTGAACCTCTTCAAGTTCGCCTGCCGAGATAGCTCCCCCGCTCACCAGCGAGGCCCAAAGTAAGTCGTCAGAATGCTCTTGAAAAGGATCCAAATTTTTCCTAACCGTTCCCCTAAAGAGTACAGGATCCTGTGGGATGATTGACAGTTTTCTTCTCAAATCATAAAGCCCAATTTTGCTGATCTCAATACCGTCTATGAATATCTTTCCGTCAA
The DNA here is from genome assembly GCA_003705175.3 of Torulaspora franciscae. Taxonomy (NCBI): domain Eukaryota; kingdom Fungi; phylum Ascomycota; class Saccharomycetes; order Saccharomycetales; family Saccharomycetaceae; genus Torulaspora; species Torulaspora franciscae. The sequence continues at coordinate 26,210 of PPHX03000012.1, forward strand.
CTAGTTCGTTGAGCCTATAAAGGGCACTCATAATTGTCGATTTACCGGCACCTGTACGACCACAAATACCAATTTTTTGTCGACTCCTGATATTCAAACTCAGATGTTTCAAAACGACTGGCAAACCTGGTCTGTACGCAAAACTGACATCTTCGAAAACAATCTCACCCTCTGAAGGCCAAGATTCGGGAGGCGCAAGCTCAGGCTTTTTATAAGCGGCTTCCAAAGGAAGATCACTAGCGTAGGAGACCAATCTTTCAGCGCTATTCATGTCATTCTCAGTTTGAGTAAGGGCCCTCAAAATTGTATTGAGGAGGCCAGGTAACTGAAGGACATAAGTCAGTAGAACACCTACTGATGCGGGAGATATGTGAAACTGTCTTGTGACACACAACAGAGAGATAATCAAAGCAAAAGCCACTGCGACCATGTCCAAAAAAATGGCGACCCACCTTTGAAGTGCGACTAGCAGGTATCCGGCTTCATTCATTTTGTTTATCAAGAAATCGGTCTTTATCAAAAAACGTTCTCGACTTCCATATGCTTTGATGGTATCCATCCCGCTCAAGACCTCATTAAAGTTATTCAAGACGAAAGAACGTTGAACAGCTTCCAATCTTTTGACCTCTCTTCCAGACGCCTGATAATGGTCGGCTATCAGAATGAAGATGAATAGTAAGAATGGAACAGCGATAGCGAACCATGGAAGATAGATGATACACATCACACACACACCCACAATGTTCGCGAATTGAGTCATGAAGAGACGCAAACTTTCTACCAATTCATTATCCAGACTGTCGGTGTCCTTTGTGAAGCGGTTGAGGATTCTTCCAATTGGGGTGGTATCCATGTAGGCCATTGGCGTGTGAAGCACTCTTCCAACTGCTTTCAAGTTCAGTACCTTCGAAGCTGTAACTCCCATATAGCATATGAGAGTGAACTGTCCATTCATAAACAAATAGCCTCCAAAAACGAAAAATGAGTATAGGCCCATGTAAAAACTTGGGGATCTATTAGGAAACTTCTGTTCTGTCCAAAAAGACAGCCACACGGACGAGAAAAGAGAAAGGAAAGTAGTTCCGGCAACAAGAACAATGTACAATGGGATTACGAAAATACCACCTTTGCCAACCGCAGCAGTGATGTACTTCTTGTAAACATCAAATTTTAAACTGTTAACGGCCCTTTCTTCTTTGGTTATTAACCGTCCTTGAATAAGTTCATCTCGTGACTTCTTGGTAACTTCTTTCTGTAACTCATTCCACTCCTTTGACTCGCTAATTTGAGAATCAACTTCTTCTTTTTCTGATGTATGATCAGCTTCCTCTTTACCATCTTCTTCGGAGGTAACTTTCTGGGAAGAAAATTGGAGCAGGTTGATCAACGTTTGGTTTGTTTCTCTAAGGTCTTCAAGCTTACCAACTTCGAAAGAACCATCACTTCCCAGAACAACGACAACAGTGGCTTTTTCAATCAAAGACAATTGATGAGTCGCAAGAATCCTAGTCTTGTTCTTCAACTTCCCCAGTAAACAAGTATCCATGATGTGTTTTCCAACCCTCGAATCAACAGCACTTAGGACGTCGTCGAACAGATAGATGTCTTTATCTTTGTAGACACTTCTGGCCAAATTAATACGGGCCTTTTGACCACCAGATAGAGTTATACCACGCTCACCAATCTCGGTCAGGTCACCGCCAGGTAGCATATCGATATCCGCCTTCAGCGAGCAAACCCTCACGACTTCTGCGAAACGCTCTTCATCGTAGGGAGACCCAAAGATGATGTTATCACGGACGGTTGCGTTCTGGATCCAAGGATAACCACACAAAAGTAGGTCACCATTGACCTCGACTGATCCTGATGTTTTTCGCATAAAACCTGCCATCGCACTCAGCAATGATGACTTACCTGTTCCTATTGGTCCCGTAATCATAACGAAATCACCCTTCTTGATATCAATATTCAAATTCTCGAAGCCGTGGAAAGATTTCTTATCATGTTTGTCATGTTCTTCAACATTTTTGCTCAACACCTCAACAGACTCGTTTTGAGGATCCCCTTTTGATTTTTGTTCTTCTTCTTTCTTCGCTTCCTTAACGTCTCTAGACTCGTAGTCCTCCCACTCGAAAGAAGCATCTCTCATCCGCAGCGCAACGTCTGAAGGCAAAGAAGGAGTAGGGAGTCTATCCTCTACTAAATTAGTTTTTTCCTCGGGCGCTTCTAGTAGATCCTGTAGTCTACCCAGGCCGAGGATCATATCAATACCGGTGGCAATTGAGATAGGCAGGAAAAACATCTGCAAACTCAGAACTTGGAACAACGAAAGCGATGCAAAGATGTTTCCCGGTGACCTACCTCCATTGTTAACCTTGTACATCGCAAGAAAGGTTACCAAAGATGCAATATTGGGTAAAGACAGAGCCAAAGCGATCATAAAATTCCTGGTGTACTGCATATTTCTCACCTTATTGATCTCCTTCGTTCTTATACTGCGCACATTTTCCTCGTAGGCGTCTTCCCAAGCATAGAACTTCACCATCTTCATGTTATTCAGTAGCTCCCTCATCATGGTCACTCTTGCGTCGGTAAAGATGTTAGCTTTGATTCTCAGTAGAATGATGTACTTGAAGGCGAACATGGCAATGAAAAACACGGCAAAGAAGATACCTATGCCCACTAATGCGATCGGCCCGACATTGACAATAAGCAAGACAGTGCAAATGGCCAAAATAGCGGGAAACCCCGCTAGGAAAGGCTGGAAAGTAATAGCAAACTCAATCCTCGATAAATCTGTCGTCACGAAAGAAGTGACCTTACCATTGGGGTACTTGTGCCGCGCGTAAGCAGAGGCATAGAACATCTTATTAAGTGCGGCCTTCGTCAGCACAGATTTAGCTTGTACACCGATAGTCTGGGACGCGAGAAAGAAATGGTTGAAGAATAGACCATTGATTACCATTATAATGCAGGCGCCGATCGCATATCCAACACCTTTGTTTACCGGAAGATGCGGCATGATAGCCTTCTCGGTGACAAACTCGATGAGCCGCTTGGTCACCATGGGATTGAACCCAGAGGCGCAGTTTGCCAGCACTGCGCAGGTGACAGCCCAGAGATACTGACGCTGAAAGGTGAAATACAAGGCTCTCAAAGTAGTCAATCGAGGCAGTTTCGCGTTGTCCGCGACTTCCTCTTCCGTGGCTCCAGGATGTTCTTTCACATACCGCTGTCGGCTCTTCTCGAAGTAGTATCTCATGTGTCCATCGAAAGCCTCAAACAGTCTCTCGGTCGACATTCTGTCGTCGACCTTGAAGAGGTCATTGGGCTGCACGGTCCTCTTGTAGCCTACGCGCACTATCGGGAAGACCCACCACAGGAAGACTCTTGAGATGTAATTAGTCCTAAGCATAGGAAACACCCTCCGCTCATCATCGGCAGGTATTTCCGGCATTTTCCGTCTGTGCAAGAACGAAAACAGCCGCTTCTGAGGATAGATATCCGACTGTGTAACTTTCTCTAGATCGTCACTGTTTAAAAAAGTCTCTGGTTTATTCTTATCGACAATATACTCCCCCGTAGAGGAAAGACCCTGTGTTTCACTAGAACTGCCCTTGTAATCCTCCCTGGCGCCCTCAGAGCCACCCTCCGACAGATACTCGTTCCCAGAATCCGAGCTGGAACTGAGACCGCTATCGCCCTTCCCGGGGAGATCACCCGATTTCCCAAAGGACTGCGATTTCTTCACGCTCACCATACCTTATTCGCTAACCTATGGTACACAAGAGTTTCCCTTTGAAAAATTGTCCAACTGCTCTTCACGCTGCTTTTCTGCTTACCAGCGCATTGAAATATTCAGGCAGATTACTAAAGGTGCCAAGGAGAAAATCCAAACAAAGGAGGCTGAAGATGCAGTGCGATCGATGCATCTCACCCGATATCCGGTCGCAACTCCTTTAAGGCCGTTCTTGCTGTGAAAGCTTATAACTGTTCCACGGAAGAGACCCTGAACAATGGGCAATGGTTGACTTCTCGTACTGCAGTGTTACACGTGTCTCGGCCCGACTCGGCTAGCTGGATCGCTCCCATACGAGGACCGACGGTTACCGTTGAGTTGACGGCTCAGTTCCTGACGGTCAATGGGAGTGCCATCGTTGACCAGCTTTGTAGTTATTGGGGTGTCCTGCAGTCCGACGTGCTTGTTAACAAAAATTCAGTCGTGTCTTCGCAGGACTGGGCCATTCCCGTAGATCCTGGGCTGGGTGCTGTCAGTTCGACACGCTCTCGTTTTGTTGTAGGTACGTCTTTCACGCTGGAGCGTCGAGTCGGGTCCATGAGGGGCAGAAGAGGTAGGGCCACAGGGCGATCGGACGCCGTGCGCTTGAACCTAATGTGTGCGGGAGAGTAGTCCCCTTCTTGTGTATGAACTGCGGTTTTGTGTATATGTTTGTTCCGCTATTGGGCTGTCAGTGTTGTGCACTGGCTGTAAAACCAGGCCCGTTAGAAGTACGGGGGATCGTATAACGCTCTTGAAGACGACGGTGGGCAGGCTGCTGTGCCAGAGTGCGTGGGGATCTTGTTTTCAGCGTGTCCCGACCCAAAACCGCCGCTGTTGGACAGGACAGGCCCAAGAACCCGGGAAAGCGCTGGGAAAAGGCTGGTCCGTCCTCGACAAGCGGTTCCATCCAGTCAGATATATGGCGCCAGCACTAATCCCAGCATTGGGCGGCTGCTGGTGGGTGTCCCGGCATCACGTGTGGCTTGGCGGCTAATGAAGATTTCAGGCCCCTAGATCAGCTCCCTACCCCAAACAGACCACTTTGGCGGCAGGCCGGACGTCAAAAGAGCCCAGAAGCTGGCGGTAGAGTGTTTCCCGAACGACGGGAGCGGTTCGTGACCGACCTGGTTGAAATCTGCTACTCCGGTGTTGACTTTATCTAGTTCTCACAGAAGGTTACGGTTACCGCTCCGAAAGGCGCCCCCGGGTCAGGGGCTGCAGTGTTTCCCTGGGAACATGGTGGTCCACTGGTATACCATGGGGAGAGCGAAGGGCATCTAGATACAAAGACAGATTGAACCGTTACACGGTCGCGAGCGACATCCATTTTATACGGAAATTAGAAGACTCCTGGACTTCTGCTCATGGAATTTACAGGATCGTGCACGCACACTGATTCAGACAAGCAAGGCTGGTGCTCAGGATCGCAGACCGGGCAGCTTTGAAGCAGGTCGTCTTAGTTCTTAAGAACCGTCACAGCAAACGAACTGGTTGATTCTCGGTATTCCGACCTTGTGAAAAGATTTTCTTCACAATAGACGTGTGGACTCAAAAAAAGGCTTTCTCATAGTAGAGAGGCACCTAGAGAGGCAGCAATTGCATAGGCTGAGATAGCGTTTGTTTGGCCAGCTTAGTGGTACCTCTAAGGTCTGTGCTGTTTGTTTTGCTTCAAGAAATTCTGCTCTTACTACTTGGTCTGAGCGTTCTCTGCTACAAATACTAAGGCCATACCGTGATTTCGAAGTATAAAAAGCTCCCTCTGTGGATTTCCAGTTGCTAACGCGTACAGATGTCTGCACTTCCGGATGAGGTCAATAATTCTTTGATCAGCGTGCTCCATGGCTTCGCATCGGCCGATAATGAGACTCGTGCCGCTGCCGAGAAGACCCTGAATCAACACTGGATCACGCCAGCAAACATTGAGGTGCTGCTGATCTTTCTCTCAGAGCAGGCGTCGTCGTCCCAGGATCTAACGTCCAGTGCGCTCTCCGCTGTTTTGTTTAGGAAATTGGCGTTGAGAGCTCCACCATCGTCCAAAACTGTGATTATCGCCAAGAATATTACCCAGATCAGTGCGAGTGGGCTCAACCAGATCAGGGCTACTCTTTTGAAGGGATTTGTCTCCGAGAGGCCGGGCAGTATAAGGCACAAGTTGTCGGACGCTATAGCTGAGTGTGCTCAAGAAGATCTTCCAGAATGGCCAGAACTCCTGCAGGCCCTCATCGAGGCGCTGAAGAGTCAGGATTCCAACTTTAGAGAGTCGAGTTTCAGGATTCTTTCTACAGTGCCCCACCTAATCAACAATGTTGACGTGATGAATATTTTGCCGGTCTTTGAGGCAGGTTTCACTGATCCCGACGATAACGTTAAAATTGCCTCTGTTACTGCATTTGTTGGATACTTCAAGCAGTTGCCAAAAGCACACTGGTCGAAGTTGGGCGTTCTATTGCCAAGCTTACTGAACAGTTTACCCAAGTTTCTTGATGATGGGAAGGAAGATGCGCTGGCAGCCGTCTTTGAGTCTCTGATCGAACTGGTTGAATTAGCCCCGAAACTTTTCAAAGATATGTTCGATCAGCTAATTCAATTTACCGGTATAGTGATCAAGCTGAAGGACTTGGAGACACCCGCAAGAACTACCGCTCTGGAGCTGTTGACTGTTTTTAGCGAGAACTCGCCCCAGATGTGCAAATCAAATCCAAACTACGCTCAATCTGTGATTGTGGCTACTCTTCTAATGATGACAGAAGTTTCTATTGATGATGACGAGGCTACTACGTGGAGAGAGTCAGACGATGCTGAGGAGGATGAGGAGGAAGTGGTGTACGATCACGCACGCCAGGCTTTGGATCGTGTCTCACTTAAATTAGGCGGGAAGTATTTGGCCGCTCCTCTCTTTCATTATTTGCAAGAAATGGTCGTCTCATCAGAGTGGAGGGAGCGTTTTGGAGCACTCATGGCTCTTTCTTCTGCTGCTGAAGGCTGTCGAGACGTTTTAATTGGAGAGATTCCCAAGATCCTAGACATGGTCCTACCGTTAATCAACGACGTTCATCCAAGAGTTCAATATGGGTGTTGTAACGTTCTAGGTCAAATATCAACGGATTTTGCCCCACTAATCCAAAAGACATCGCATGATAGAGTACTTCCAGCATTAATTTCCAAGCTGACCAACAATTCGATCGATAGAGTTCAAACTCACGCTGCTGCTGCACTTGTGAATTTCTCCGAGCACGCGAACCAAGGAATTTTGGAGCCTTATCTAGACAGCTTATTGACCAACTTATTGACTTTGTTACAGAGCAACCACCTTTACGTTCAGGAACAGGCGCTGACCACGATCGCTTTCATAGCTGAAGCTGCTGAGAAGAAGTTTGTTAAGTATTACGATACTTTAATGCCGCAACTAATAAACGTGCTCAAAATGGATGTCAATGGAGCAAACAGGGTTTTAAAAGGGAAATGTATTGAATGTGCGACTCTCATTGCTTTAGCTGTCGGGAAGGATAAGTTTGCAGAGCACTCACAGGAACTTGTGGACTTACTTGTTTTGTATCAAAATAACGGTATTCAAGATGATGACCCCATAAAGACATACCTGGAGCATGGCTGGAGCAGAATTTGTAGGATTTTGAGAGAAGATTTTGTTCCTTTGCTTCCGATCGTTCTTCCTCCATTATTGGAGACTGCAAAAGCTACTCAGGATGTAAGTTTAATCGAAGAAGAGGAGGCTGCAAATTTCCAACAGTACGTTGACTGGGACGTCGTTCAGATTCAAGGTAAGCACATTGCCATTCACACGTCTGTTCTCGATGACAAGGTTTCCGCTATGGAACTGCTTCAGGTCTACAGTACAGTCCTTAAGAGCTTGTTTGCTCCTTACGTGAGCGAGATCATGAATGACATTGCAATTCCCTCTATTGATTTCTATCTTCATGATGGAGTTCGTGCCACCGGAGCAAGTTTGATTCCTGTTTTGTTGTCTTGCCTGATTGCAGCCGTTGGTTTACAAAATGAGGAAGTACAAACTCTGTGGCAGTCAGCTTCATCGAAGCTGATATCAGGTATAATGTCAGAGCCAATGCCCGAGATAACCCAAATTTACCACTCAGCACTGGTAGACACTTTGAATACAATGGGCGTCGATTGTTTGACCGAGGACGCACAAGTCAAGTTCACAAAAGGTGTCTCGGCCAACTTAACAGACGTTTTCGAGCGTGTTAAGCAAAGACACTCGGAGGACGACGAGTACAATGAGGAATTAGATCGAGAATATGAAGATTTCACCGATGAAGATCTTTTGGATGAGATCAATAAATCGATCGCAGCCTTTTTTAAGGCAACCAAAGGGGATTACATCAAACACTTTCAAAGTATATGGCCTCTAGTGGGTACGTACCTGCATGACAGTGAGATCATATTGACTCTATTTGCTCTAGTCTGCCTTGGTGACATGATTCAATATTGTGGTGATCGCTCTGTTCTATTTAAAGACAGCTTTGTGCCCAAAGTGTTGGCATATCTCGTATCACCTGAGCCAAGTATCAGACAGGCTGCCGCTTATGCTATCGGCGTCTGTGCTCAATATGCACCATCTAGCTACGGTGACATCTGCGTGCCCTCGTTGGACACCTTATTCCAGGTTGTGAGCATACCGGACGCCAAATCTGACGAGAATCAAACTGCAACAGAGAATTCAAGTGCCACTATAGCAAAGATCCTTCATTCTTACAGCGCCAACATCCCTAACATGGACAGCTATCTATCAAATTGGGTGCGGACACTCCCTATCATTGTGGATGACGAGGCCGCTGCATTTTCTTATCGGTTCCTTAGCCATTTAATTGACACTAATTCACCAGTTGTCAGTGGGCCTTCCAATGTTCCTTTGGTCGTTAACAGCGTTGTGCAGGCACTTCATCACAAATCCATTTCAGGAAAGACCGCGGCAGCTGTTGTAGACTCAACCAAAAGGTTATTGGGAACTCTACCCCAGGCAGATGCCATGAGTATTTTGCAGAGCTATCCATCGGATGTGATGCAAACGATTCAAGTATGGTTTTCGTAGTTACTATTGTAAGTTTCCTGCATATACAGTTTAATATTTGTGCATTTTCGAGATCTGGTACGTTATTTAAAGTTTGGCTCGTCTAAATCGAATTTAGAGGAAATAATCCGTATACCAGGGTACTTCATCCATATTTCACATTATCATATTGTGACCTGTTCAAAGCAAGAATAAATATGAATTGATGAAGTAATATAGTTATCTGCATCTTACTCATTGCAAACAGTCGAAGTATATATATAACATAACGGAGCTTCTCCGAGCGATAAGCTATTAAATTGCAGGCCAGCAATACATTGTAAATGAAAATGAAAAAACAGTATCTGGCTCACAAAGTCACCTCGTAGTATCTCAGTCGTTTTGTAGATGAATCTGATGGTCTGTCTTCAAATATTATGGTAGGTCTACAGTTCGCCAAAATAGCGGCATAGAAGACGAAGTGAAAAAAAATTGTGATGAGATGAGATGAGATGGATTAGTTTAAGAGTTATTAATATAGAGATCAATTGAATTGCTTCAAATCGTATTGTAACACAGATGGGATTAGCTGCCACCAGAACGAAACAGAGATTTGGATTGGATCCAAGAAATACCGCTTGGAGTAATGATACGGCGAGATTCGGCCATACAATGCTCGAAAAGTTTGGGTGGAAACCCGGTATGGGACTGGGCATGGTTCCGAATGAGTCTCATACGACCCACATCAAAGTATCAATCAAAGACGACAATCTGGGATTAGGTGCCAAAATCAAGAGGAAGGAGAGGAAGGACGAGTTTGATAACGGTCAGTGCGCAGGTCTTGATGTGTTCCAGCGTATCTTGGGGAGACTTAACGGGAAAGAGCAAAAGATCTCAGATGAGCTGGAGAAGCAGAGAGTGGAGAAGGTCTTGAACGGAAGATGGGGTGTGCATTTTGTGAAGGGCGAAGTTCTGTCAAGTACGTGGGATCCAGAGACGAAGAAACTGGTGAATTATTCGAATAAGAGGAAGAGAACAGATGAATCGAACGCAGACGAAAGCTCGTGTGAAAATTCATCTGAAGACGAACGACAGGCAAGGAGATCGAAGAAGCTTAAGGTGAGCGACAAACGCAGTAAGAAGAAGACTACCAAGAAGGATAAGAAGGATAAGAAGGATAAGAAGGATAAGAAGGATAAGAAGGCTAAGAAGGATAAGAAGGATAAGAAGGAAAAGAAGGATAAGAAGGATAAGAAGGAAAAGAAGAGTAAGAAAGAGCACAAAGACAAGAATAAAGAGCATGAGCTAATGAAGCAAAAATCAACAGGACCTGTTTATTTGGAACCGAATAAAACAGCTGCAAAAATCCCTGCCAACGTGTCAACTAGATTATCAGTTCGCGCAAAACATATAAGGCAGAAAAGGGCGGCGACAATGGACTCCAAAGCGCTGAACGAGATTTTTATGATTACAGATAGCGGTTCCAACTAAGTTGAATGATTCTTTGTATTCGATTTGAAACCTGTGGACCATGAGCCACATTGTTCGCATAAATCATTTTTATAGAAATACATACTAATTCTAGAGAATTTTTTCATAATTTAGTTGATTGTCTAAGCCAAGGCGAAACCAACACCTGCAACCAAGGAAATAGTTGCAATTGATGACAAAATGACTTGCGACAGGTTAATGTGAGCGTTAGAGACGGCAGCGTTCTGCTTACCAGTACTTGAGGCACTACCAGAGGACCCACTCGAGGTAGAAGAGCCGGAGCCAGAGCCAGAACCAGAATTACTCTTAGAAGATGACTTGGAGCCGCTGAAAGAGACAGAGCTGCTTGCTCTGTTGGTACCACTACTGCCAATTTGGCTTAAAGCAGAGCTACAGGCACTCTGGGTGGATGCGGATTTTAGAGATGCAGAACCGTTGAAGTCACAGTTAGATTTGCTACCACCTTTTTCCTTGTAGTACAAGTCCATGACAAATGACAACTTCTCCTTGGCGTGACAGAAGGAGTAAGAACCATAATCACCAGTAGTACCATTAGCGGTAATGCCATCACAGGAGATTTCGTTACAGATCCAGTCAAACATATCTTCATAGTCGTCCTCGTCGACATCATCCTTGACAACGCAGGACAATGCGGCTTGCATACAGTCACACAAGTCTTCACTTGGAGTTGGTGGTAACTCAGTGGCGGCCATCCAGTTAGAGTTGGTAGCAGGACATTCTAGAGAGGTAGTAGTAGCCGTGTAAGAAGCACTGTTGGCGGATGTTGGACTAATCTTGGCAATCTCAGAGGCATAGTTGTTGAAGTCATCCAAGGTCTTGACATCGCTACCATCAATACTCACCAGACCGTATTGGTTGTCTTCCTCGAAGTACATGTACACAATACCACCAGACCAGACGTCTGTCATATCGTCACCGTATAGAGCTTCAACCTCAGTGAACTTTCTTGGCTTGACTTCGTTACAGCCATACTCAGAGAAAAAGATTGGAACACTTAGATTAGCAAAATCCTTTGTTCTGTCGGCGTAACCAGAGTCTTGAAAGGTTGCGTCACCACACCATTCATACATGTTAATACCATAAAAATCAACCTTCACATCGCTGTCACCACATGCAAAGTAGTCTGCCATTGGAACTCTGGTGTTTTCATCGTCATTAGAGGAGTAACCGACAGGAATGTTTCTGTATCCCTTCTCTTTGATATAGGCCTTCATATCTCTAACGGCAGCCTTGACAAATGGGGAAGCGTCGGTGTTAGTGTTATCATTGGTGACTTCGTTACCGGCGAAGAAACCCAAAACGTTTGGATACTTAGAAAATTCATCAACAACTGCAGTGTATTGATCATATAGGTTGATATCCCAAGATGGGCTCTCTCTGTTAACAGAGTCTTTTGGAGCAGATAAGTCAGCAATAACGTAGATACCAGCATCGTTCAAAGCGCTCATACATTTGTCGTGATCCAAAGAGGTGTTAACGGCGTAAACACGAATCACATTGGTGTTCAACTTCTCAAGATAAGGAATATCTCTGGAACATTTGTCGTAGTCCGCCAAAGGATCATTGATAGTGTCTCCATCAGTGGAATTTGCGGTGTCGGCCTGGTAGGCCACACCTCTAACGTAGAATTGAGAACCGTTGTTAGAGAAGAAAAATTTGTTACCAACAACTTCAATCGCTGGTAGATCTTCAGCAGTTACAACGCTGGAACATAGCGAAGCTGCGGCAGCAGCAGCCAAGGTCCTGAACAACATGTTACCTTATATTATACTGTTTGAGAACGATAGACTCACAAATCCTGATAACTCTGAAAGGAAAGGACAGTACTAGAATTGAAAAAGACGGACGACTGTAGCGAAAGTTAGCACTTGATATATAAAATAATCAAGTTGACGCCTTTTCAAAGATCCAGCAAAAAGCCAATTAGAAACAAATTAAATTAAATGTTCACTCCAACCAAACCCTCTCTCCTTCATTTATTTTCTTCTCTTATATTACCAGATACGCTTTGCCACTCGAGCACTAATGACCTCAAATATTTCGGTCGGCATGCGTGAAATCGCCAAAAACAGCTATGACGGTCGCTTTCCGCCCACGAAAAGACGTAGCTGCTGATCTGTTCCTCTCACTTTTCCAAAAAAAGAACGACCTATGCCAGACGCAAGTAACAAGAGGGTAGGCACCTACATCATCACACCGCCCCGTAATCTTAAAAATTCGCGTCGGATAGCCTCTTTGCGTCGTTTCTTCCAGATATCAGATGGCTGGAACTGCAAAAAGGAAAAGCGGAAACCTGCGGGATGCGAAAATGGGAAAAGGCCTCGGGCGATCATAACAAATCCAAATCGCGAAATCTGTCACATGTTAGGCAAAGCTATGGTACAGTCTTGAAACCTTGCAAAGGAGGAGTGGTTGTCAAGATAGTATTCGGGGCGTTTGGACCTGTATCATTATTATTTTGGTGATTGGGCTGAATTACGCCACTAAACGGGGACCCTGAAAGAAATTTTGCAGGATCCGCGATCAGCATATCGGCGAAGAATGGCGCTATAATCAGGGTTAGAAGAAGGCTTAGCAGCACGAAGTACAACAGAAAGTATTTTCTAATGACATTGTTCCTCCGTCTTTTTTGCTTTTTGCTGAATACTGCTTTACCTGTAATAATGCTGTTAGGCTTTAGCCAGAATAATACCATTGAATGCCAGCGGTCCATGAAAGGGATGAATATGAACGGTGTTTGAGCGTAAAGTAGAAAATGGGACAGGAAAAAATCTCCAGCAAAATAACTGGACTCCATTATCTTGACAAAAAACTCACGGATAGGCTGTAGTATGACAGACCATCCCATACCTGTGTTGTACCATATACCAGTCCACCAAGCGAGATGAGATGAGCTATTTTTCAGCTCTTTTGTAAGGAACAAAATGGTAAAGGTCTTGAAAAGGAGGATATGTAAATTAATGGTGGAGATTAGTAGAATAAGCGTTCGAGCGCAATTCCAACCTTCTAAAAGACACATTATCTCAAAATCTATCAGGTAAATCAGAACAGAGAAGGCACGGGCAATGAGTGCTATCGTTGCGCCACTCTTCTTACAGAAGAATGAGAGAAAGGGTAAAGTCGTGAGTGATAGCATGAAGAGAAACATCAAAATAGCTCCATTTAGGGCTATGGGGAGAAAAGTCACCAGCAGCAAACGTGCAATAGAGTGAGTCGCTATCGATGGTGAAACTCCGGTCTGAGCATTGATGAAGGTATACCCAGTAAAATTGAAGAGGAAAACAAACAAATGAGTGAACAATTCAGCAAACAGGACATTAATCAATCTCGGCTTTCTGGTATCGGAAGAGCCCTCTTCTGATATATCACCCAAAGTTTTTTGCTTGTATCCCGTGTATCGAGCTCTTGAGGCTTTGGTGAAGCTGCTCCATGATTCCCTATGGAATTTTGTATTACCAGAAAACAGCCAATGAAGGAAGTTTCTATAGTCGATGAAAAACTCAGAGAACACGAACTGATGGGGATTGAAAATAAATGGTGCGAAACACATTGAGATCACTGTTATCCAAAACCATAGCAACGCAGGCTGCCACATCGAGACTATACCAAAGACCAGCATCAAAAATATTTGCAAGCCTGAGTAAATTGCTATATTCACAAATCTGGAGTAAAGCGTTGCAAACTCAATTCTTGTTATAGCAAAACCTCTACCTGTCGAGATATACTTGGCACCACCAAAAGTGAGATCGCTAAGTAAAGAGTTCGAATAGACCTGGCAAACGAAAACTTCGAACAAAGGCGCCATGGAGAATAAGTGATGAAGGAATCTCGCTGCCGCTTTCCATATTCCTTTCTCAAGTACTTCTTGAACCAGAAGCGGGGCAAATGCAATGAAGAAGACGATAAATATAGAAAGGACGAAGATGGAAACCCAATGAAGGGCGGGCTGAATATTATAACAGCCGATAGGTTCTTCTAATGTAGTGCTCGGGAGATCTCTGTCGTAATGACATAGGATGGTTTCGTGCTTCAACGACCCCAAATTGAGAAGGAGCAAGAAAAATAACTGGACGGATAAAGAGATGAACAAGTTATTCAAGTGGAATCCCGGATGCGCATAAAAGAAGGACAAAAATCGGTCGATTGGCAGCTGTGTGCCTAAGTAGTAGTATTCCCTTGATAAGAGCTGCTCTCCCATTCCTGCGCCAATTTTTGTCGTAAAATTCAGTATTGAGCCAAACCCTAAATCGCGACCCTTACCACACTGGTAATAATCACTATGTTTTATTCGCCCGCCGCGACACATTGCATTCATTCCTGCATAAATGTCCTCATTCAAATGTAAGCCTCTCTGAGCTTTCGACAGTCCGCCCCTGGTGGTCATGAATATGGCGTTTACGAAATCTGGATGTCCATAGTGAAGCTTTCCACCAATCTCGGCCAAGGTCCTTGCAAATAAAGTGCCAAAAGTTTGCTCTTTTCCAGCGGCAATGTCGCCAAGCACCCCAACGTTTTCAGAGAAAATGTACTCTCTCGCTCCTACGATTGCCACAGCAGGGGGCTCTTCATCATATTCTATACCAGGAATATAGGGAATGCTGTTGTCAACGTCCATTTCCTCGAACTCGCTCAGCACAGAACGAATTTTGAGACATTCTTCCAAGTAATTATCCTGATTTGCATCGATCACTTGTATATATTCACCACGATAGAAAATGAGAGAATGGTTTTGGTTGTCAGCTTTCCCGTCTCCAAGAATAGGATTTCCGGATAATCGGATCTTCAACAAGGGCTTTCGTAACCCAGTGTTTGGATCCACTTCTGCATAGCCATTTGTCAAGCATGAATAAAAGAAGCTTTCATCTCCATCCGACGACTGTTCTTCCAACAAGTATGAGACGCACATTGTGGGATAAACTTTGAACAGTAGTTCAGTAGCTTCCCTCTCCTCTTCATTGAACGTTGCATATCTTTGCATCGCCACCAACATCCGAAACTTCCTGTTTGCCATGCATTCTAAACCATTCTCCAAAGCTTCCGAAGTTTCTCCAAAGAGATGAGTAAGGGAAGGATTTTCAACCCTGTACAGAAGCTTTATAGCTTTTGAATAGTTCATGAACCCCGATATTGTCCTATACAACGTCTGACATCTTAATGATGCCCATATCCTCGTCCGCAATGTGTATGAAGCTTCAGATGAACTAAAGCCAAACACATGATATGGCAGATCACTTATTCTTTTTTGAATAACATCCTCATCATTGTTTTCATTGTTGTTGAGCTCCTCGCTTACAAGATCAGTAGACCTGACTATAGCCGCCGAAGAGGATGCATCGTTATCAATAATCCCTAACGCGTCATTGACCGTCTTGGTCGCATTTTTTTCCATCGACAACAGCTTTGTGTCCCTAACAAATGATTCCCACTCGTCGAAATGCAGCTGCTTCAAATATTCTAATACTGTTATCTTACTTTTGCTTGACTCTTCCTTTATTACCTCCTTCAGGGTAAGCAGAATCTTTTCGGAGTAATGCGGTATAAGAACCGTAAAAGTGGGCATGCATTCCACCGGTACAGGCTCACTGATGGGGGTCGAAAGTGACTGGGCAAAAAATGAAATTCTTCTCCTCGCCTCCGAATTGCAGGGGAAGAACTCCACAGACTTGAAGGTGGAATCATCCTGCGCAATGAAAAACGTAGGCGACCTTAGCATCTTCGTATCCTGAGTCATCGAATCAACTTGTTGAAACAGCAACCGTTGGATATGTTCTATGGATAGTAAATGTTCTCGGTACATTGAAATCACGATAGCGTTCCATACTTGAGATATTAGAATTTTGGGCTTGTACTTGATATCCATTTCAGAATTCGCCAGTATTTTTGAATAAATTCTTTTCGGTAGCCTTGCATAGATGTTCTTCCAGGGAGTAAGAATAGAAGTGCCCAAGGAGAAAGATAGCATGATGGAGAATGCGCAATTGCAAACGATATACCAAAGGTACGTGTCGAGGAAAAAAAGCCCTAAATCTGTTAGGATCATTAATCCCAATGTAATCTTTGAATGCCAAGAGCAAAGCAATCTCCCAATCAGTTGGTCACCAGCACATCTTGACATGTCCAGTATAGACAACACTCTTATTGGGTCTCTCAAAGATAGAGTCAAAAAGAAATAGGATTCAATGAATTTACCCAGGAAAACGCAAAACCAAAGCCCGTATGAAAACCACTTACTTCTGCCACTTAACCGAGGAAAAGATGCCGTAAAGATCAGCGACGAGCTATAGCGCCTCCTTTGCTTCCCCCTATTCATATATGATCCAAACATACCTCCCAATGGCCGTATGGCAAAGAACAAGGTCGTTATGAAGGCAACTATCAGCTGAATGATGGAGACTGTGTAAGCAGACTTGGAGTGGACGTCAAGATCAAAGAAACCAAACACGTACACAGAGGGTCCGGCGTTTATTAAAAGGCATAGCACCAGTCCAAACATCCTTCTCGTCAGATGTTGAGCGCCCGGCCAGCGGCGAGGCACAAATCGCCATTCGAAAACAGTCGCCAAAATCTGGATCAAACAAGACACTGTACCACCGAGTGCTATCGCTGACAACTTGGATTGAGGCGTCGGCGGATTATTCAGCAGTTGAACGTAATCCTTTGTGTAAAATGTCGGAGCATTGAAAGAGGTGAAAAACCAAAATGGTGCCAGGTGAATGATCCAAAACCGATTGAAATTTGTCACGCAATGCATCCAACTACGACTCTCGATGAAAGTCTTGTAGAAGACACTTGACCAATCAACATCCTTTAACGACAGATACCTTTCTTCCAAAGCCTTATCGACCAATCTATCACCATTATGCAAAACTATCTTCTCAATCCCCTCAGGATACCAGAACAACTGGTTTACGTCATCGTAACCTATCACTTCTTTATGGTCTCTGTCGCGTCTCTCCCATTTCCCTTTGTTTTTCTTACGATAGACCTGCAATTTCAAAAAATTGTACAGCGGAGTTATTACATCGTTTAAGAAGGCAAACTCTGGCATTGTTTTCCCCGGAGCCTCACCGGACGCCGCGCACTCAGTGGCCGTATCATAATCCAGTGCACATTTGAAGATAAAGCACAGGCACTCTGGCGCAAACCGAAGCTGGTTGGCCTCCCCCCAGCACAGTAGATACAACGCCAGCTGACGGACCATCTCATGGTGGCTTAACTGCTTCATCTTTAGCTTCCACTTATAGTCCGCCGTTTGTAAGCTTGTTTTGTCCTGCAACTGGTCCTGACTCAACGTAATTTTCGGATGACTGTTGATAAACTCCTCTTCCCTTTGTTTCCACTCCTTCATCTGATCCTTGATAGAGATCCCGCGCTTCTTGGCCAACTTGAGGTTCCTCTGACGTGATTTCCCTCGAAGCTCCATATTCTGGAACCCAATCTCCTCGTCCAGGTCCAATTGTGCTGCGAAATACCATTTCCTAAAATTCGCCTGTTCCCCACCGATGTACGACACATGTAGCGACACAAGCGCACTCTGCGCACCAGCCCTACTAGCCCGCGAGTCCAGCTGCGCCATCAGATGGTCGAACATGTTTTCCTGCGACGCCTGTTGAAACCCGAATTTAGCCGCCAGCTCCACAAACATCCCACGAATCTCCCCCTTCGTGACGGGCACCTCGTCGTCCTGGCACCATGCCGGGTACTCGAGGTCGGTCAGGGATACGGGAGATTTGCTCATATCAGGTCCACACTTCCCGATTCTTGCAGGGAAGAAAGAACCTGGCGGCCCGCAGCCCAGAACCTTATATACGCTGGCGGCTATTTTTTAGGGGTTGAGCCCTCCGGTGTTACCCGGACCGTGCCACAAAGACGGTTACCACTAGATCCGTTACCCTCCCCTATACCAGCCGTGCCCACCGATCTTCTCCAGATCGGGCTACATATCTAGATTCGGCAAAAAATTGCATCGTTCCTTTTTCTCTTTTCGCGGTTCCAGATCTTTGGCTTCTGAGACAGATTTGAAACGCGAGTGTGGAAGGCGGTGTTGTCATTTTTTTTACTACTGTACGTGGTAAAAAGATGCTGCAATCTGCACGACTAGAGATGTAAAAGGTTAGAATGAGCAGAGATCGAGCCGTAAGAGCGTGGGATTTTGGCGGACGTGTAGCGTGCGTTTGGGTCTAGTCGCACCTGCCGGATCGTCCTCATACGGTCAGCTCGGATCTTGGTCGTCTGTTGTCTTGTTTATAAACGTCAGGGAGCTGGGAGGAGTTTCTTGGAGATTTCGTACTTGCACATTTCGACATCTCGATCTTTAGGCTAATCTTCCAAGTTGCACACTACCAACTAATTCATTCCTTTCCTTTGTTGCAACCTCATTCGTTGATATAATTAATAGTATGCGTTTTTCCAGTTTGATCGCCGGAGCTTCTTTGATTGGTGCTGCTGCTGCTGCCCCAGCTGTCCACCAGCACAAGCGTGATGTGGCCACTACTACTGTGCGTGCGCAGGTGACTGTTGTTGTGGGCGGAAACGGTCAATCCGTTGCTACTACTTCTGTCAGCCCAGTTGCTGAAGCGGTGGCTGCCTCCGCTGAACCTGAGGCTTCTCCTGAGCCTGCAACTTCTGGCTCTGCTTCCTCGAGCTCTGCTGTATCGAGTACTGCTTCTTCCAGCTCTGCCTCTAGCTCTGCTTCCAGCTCCTCGAGCTCCGATGTCTCTATTGGCGCTGCTGGTGTCAAGGGTATCACTTACTCCCCATACACCGACAGTGGTAACTGTAAGACCTCCAGCGAAATTCAATCTGACCTGTCATCTTTGAGCGCATACCCAATCATCAGACTGTACGGTGTTGACTGTGACCAAGTGGCCAGCGTTCTACAGGCCAAGGGCTCTTCCCAGAAGTTGTTTTTGGGTGTCTATGATGTCAACAACATCGAGAGCAGTGTGCAAACTATTTCCAGCGCCATTGAAAAGTACGGTTCTTGGGATGACGTTGTCACCGTCTCTGTTGGTAACGAGCTGGTGAACGCTGGTCAGGCTACTGCATCCCAGATTGGTCAATACGTCTCCACCTGCAGATCTGCATTGAAGAGTGCCGGTTACACTGGTAGCGTTGTCTCTGTCGATACTTTCATTGCAGTCATTAACAACCCAGAGTTGTGCAAATACTCCGATTACATGGCCGTCAACGCTCACGCTTACTTTGACAAGAACACTGTTGCTTCTGATGCTGGTAAGTGGTTGTTGGAACAAATCCAAAGAGTCTCCACTGCTTGTAACAACGAAAAGACTGTCGTTGTCACCGAGTCTGGCTGGCCATCCAAGGGTGAAACTTACGGTGTGGCTGTCCCATCCAAGGAAAACCAAAAGAGTGCTGTCGAATCTATCGCTAAGACTTGCGGCTCTGCTACTTACTTGTTCACTGCCTTCAACGACTACTGGAAGGCCGATGGTGCTTACGGGGTCGAAAAGTACTGGGGTATTTTGTCCAACTGAGGATATTGAACAAGGATTTTTTTTCGTTTAAACACCATTCAGACTGGTGGGAGTTCGACGCTTACTTTCCTTAATTACCTTGAATGTTAGCTATTCTGTTTCGTTTGACTAGTAGCTTCCTGGTGCTGCTTTTTCTTTATTATGGAAGCGTTTACTTTGCCTATGATTTACTAAAATTCCAATATGATATCCTCAAAGCGCAGGTTAGTTTTACAAATTGCTTCGATCCAAAAGTAATGCGCTTACTATGTTTACTATACATTTTTAAAAGGCTTTTGTTCTGTGTAACATATAATGATACCCATTTAAATTCGCTTCAGCTTCCTTAAATGCGATGCCGCTGGGTAGGACTTCTTGACCGAGCCCTTCGCGGAGGTGTTATTGATCTCCTGCGCTGTCTCCTTGGAGGAGTAATTGACCTGCCACGACTATCTACACGCTCATGAGGACGGTATCTGGAGTGTTTATGAACTCTGTTTTCAACGTTCTCACTTTTTTTCGTCAATTTAACTTGCTCTTCCTTCTTCTCTATGAGATCCAGGTGCTTTCTCATCTCCTCCGTTAATACACCTAAGCCTATTGCTGTAAAGTAGTTGATTGAGTACCTGATGTGTTCGGGATCATCTTTCGGAAAAAGGTTAAGCAGATAGGGCTGTATGTAGTCATCATTAAACCTCTCCTTTAGCTCTTCAACACCAAGGGCAGCAACCATTTCTTGGAGAACGAACTTGAGGAATATCCTGCCAGACGCCGTCGTCCCTTCTTCGCTCATTTGCACGTTAGCGAAAACCTCTAGGCCGATAAAATCTGAAGCCAAGACATGACCCCAAAACCTTCCAAGGGTTCTTAGCTGAGAAGGTTCCAATTCTTCTGTATTCTCATAGCTACCTTTGAAATTCTGTTCAAAAGCGGGCTTCCAAGCCTTGTGGCTAGAGCAAAGCCTTTCCGCTAAAAGACCGTAAAATTTCGAATAAGTGGGTTCCTGTATGCTCGATTTGACAATGACATCTACTACCTTGTACTTATCAGCATCCGGAATGCGTAATCGCAGAATCTTGTGCGCTGCTTCATCGCTTGACAACGAGCTTTTGAGGATCAAATAGAATTGTTTCTTAAACTCTACATCGCTTTTGCCGGTCAAATCTTTCGCGATTGTCGGTACTGGTAACTCAATGTTTTCCATAAAACTATCCTTCAGAGCCTGGTATTTCCTTTCTAGTTCCATAAAGTTGTCGTGATAAACAAAATGACCAAGCACCGGATTGGGACTTAAGGTCTCTCGGTCGAGCAAGACGGAGTGCGTAGTGCTCTCTGTATCTGCTTCCTTCAAAAGAGATATGAATGGACTTGCCTTGTAATTTGATCTTCTTAGATCAAACAGGTCCTCCAAAGACCGATTTGTGGCTGGTGATAACTGACCTTCTTGAAGGACTTCTCGAAGCTTTTCAAAAATCATGTTATGCGCTGTACTGCTTACCTCAGATAAGTGTTTACCACATTGCCATAATAAATGAATAATAATCTGCACGGAAGCTTCGTCTAGATTCTCGGAAAGGAGATGCACAATTTGAAGGATTACTATTTCGTGGGTTACTTCATATTTGAAGAGTTGAGCTAACAATGATATTGCTGCAAATGCCTTATGGTCATCCTGCTTATTATATGCATCGATAAAAATGGCAGTTAGTTCTTTCGTTAGCAGTCCACCTATGTCAGGAACGATTCGATTAAGAGCAGCTGAAAGTGCGGCGTAAAGGTTTGTACGTTCATTCTTAATTTGATAATCAATAATTAACTTAGCGACAATTTCTCGAGCGAGGATCAGGTTAACCTCATAGGTATTCTTTAGCGTCTCATCGAAATTGGATTCATTCAGATCCTTCAGGCTAGAGTTCAAGAAGCTCTCAATGACTTTCCAGTTGCTCCTCTGCTCATTCTCATTCGGAGCTGCCTCTGCTCCTTCGAGGCTCATCCTCCTACCAAAACAGTTGTACTAGTTTGACGAGAACCACTTAACCTACTATCTATATTGTGTGTCGTTTAATACACAAACTGTTCTTATGAGCTAATAATAAGATTTCGTGAAATAAAGCGGCTGACGATGAAAATTCACACTATAAAGTGAACTATATAGAGCACGGATTATCTGGCTTCAGCATGAAGGCTGCTGTTGTACTTCAAAACATTGGGTCATTAGATTTTAGCCAATTACAAGCTATTTTTGAGGGCTGTTTGAAGAATTTATCTTTCGATGAGACAGGGGAACTAGACGTGATATTGGTGGATGAAATTCAGTCCTCCATTTTCCTCGACAACGTACTGGGAAGGCTTTACAGTTCTGCGAGAGAGGTATTTCTCGCCAGAGGCTTGTTTTTAACGCCAATCAATGTGTTATTTGGCAAGTGCGCACTAAGTTCACTAGATCTGGATTGGCTATATGTACCTGAGGATTCATTAAGAAAGATTGTCAAACATAAAAACTGTTCGATGTTTAAGCAACCTTTTACTACAAAAGTGACGGATATACCTTCAGACACCGTTGCGGACGTGAACAAATATAAAGTAAGTGCGCTCGGTGGCACTTTCGACCATATTCATGATGGTCATAAGATTCTTCTCAGCGTGGCCGCGTTTCTAACATCTTCAAGGCTGATAGTAGGCGTAACAGATGAAGAATTGCTGCTTAAGAAAAAATACCGAGAGCTTCTGGAATCTTTCGACCAACGAGCTAACCATGTTACCAGATTTCTTGGTTTACTGAGACCCGAATTGTCGGCCCAGATTGTACCGATTAAAGACGTCTGTGGACCTACCGGCACTGTTCCCGAGATAGAGTGCCTTGTTGTTAGCAGAGAAACCATCAGCGGCGGCAGATTTGTTAATAAAACTAGGTTGGCTAAAGGTTTGCCAGAACTTGATATATCTGTCGTGAACGTCCTAGGAGGCAACGAGGAAGATGGCTGGAAGGAGAAGTTAAGCAGCACAGAACTTAGAAAAATATTGGCTGACGGCAGAAGCTACTCCCATGGACGCTAGATGCGATAATTTTATTTGTACGTTAGATATATAGTAATGAAGCATAAAGTAGGAGTGAGCATCCTGACAAATCTGCAACCATGAGAATCCAATCACAGGTCAATGTTCATATGCTTTGACAGCTTCATTAATTTTTGATAACCATCGGTCTATCATGTGAGTTCTGTGATCTCAGTCTATCTGGATGATCCATGTAAATGCAGTCCAAGTTACTCATCACGTTAAAAAGGACAAGCTTCTCAAGTTCTTCTTCAGAGTAACCTTGCAACGACTTGAAAGAAGTTCCGGCCGAAGTTGTATAAGATATGGCCAAGTGTATCTTCGAAAACTCTCTCTGTCCCAATCCGAACCTCTCATGCAATCGAGATCTTGTCTGTGGGAAAGGTTCATTAGGAATCAATTTGAATAGAAACGAGATGCCATGTCTATTCTCGATATCTTTGAAGTACTGAGCGACCATCACCACGCATCCTTGAAGTACTGTTTTAGGGCTACCTTCTTTGACTCCTAGGTCCTCCTCGTCGTCATCATCATCCATCGAAACCTCGTCAGAATTGGACATGCTGTCTAATTGATTCACCAATGCAACCTCTTCTGGAAGTACTCGTCCAAAAAGTAAAACAGATTTACCTACGCTCTTCAACGTACTATTCTCTGATAGAATACCGCGGAATTGAAAGTTGCAATTAGTCCAAAGGAGAATGTTCGATTTCTCTTCGTCAGAAAAACCTATCTTCGCTTGAACTTTGTCTAGAAACTCTGTCACCGTGCAAGTCTCTGTAACCTTGAATTCATAAGTGTGATAATGAATGTAGCTGTCCTTTAACCAATAAAGCTTCAATGAACGCAGATGCTCTAGCTCTTTGAGGGGTATAGAAAGTACCTCATACTCAAAAAGAGGCTTTAAATCTGAATTGTAATCTCTAATGATATAGTCACTTAATGAAGAGTCAGATTTCATTGGGAACCTACCATTAGCATAAACAGCGAAGATCTTTAGATATTCGGGCTGAACCCCAGTTTGTTGTGAAACAACCCTAGCAACATCCGAGTAGCTTGCTTTACTCGAAATCCAAAACTCAAAGTTTTCGGAAGTTGGACCCTCAACCACGTACTCCTCACTAGGTCGTTCCGACTTTCTGAAGATGAGCTTGGTCCTGTTTCTGAGATACTCATAGAAGGCCCTTATATCCTTGTAGACCGGAAAAATATCTGGAAGCTTTGCTTCAGGTTCCTGGAAGGTAAGTATATCACCTGAGGATAACTCAGCTGTGTAAAATTTCTCCTTCAAGGATATAGGCTCAATCGCACCGGGTTGAAGTTCCTCGTAAAATTGAACGACAGGTTCAGATCCCATAAAATCGCTGACTGTTTGGGCCAGTTTAGATATATCATCTAGTTGGTTGACCACAC
The DNA here is from genome assembly GCA_003705175.3 of Torulaspora franciscae. Lineage (NCBI taxonomy): Eukaryota > Fungi > Ascomycota > Saccharomycetes > Saccharomycetales > Saccharomycetaceae > Torulaspora > Torulaspora franciscae. The sequence continues at coordinate 50,475 of PPHX03000012.1, forward strand.
AGTAACCAAACCCTGTCAAAGACTGCTGTGAAGGATCAAATTTTTTGAGAAATATGACTTGGTAATTATCGTCATCTTTAATCGTGGGTATATTGTCTGGCGAAACTAAAGACGAGATACTGTTTCTGAGGTTATCAATTAACGTATCGTTTATTGATAGAGATGGAATTGCCCCCGATTTCTTTAAATTCTGCAAAAATCCCAGCTCCAAGTAGGGCTCTTCGACAAAGATATTTAATGAAGGCACCTTCCCATTATTCTCGTTTTCAAAAGATTCTTCCAACGTCATTGCTTCGAAAGTTAGCGGTAAAGGCTCCTCTAAACGTAACGTTCCGTTCCGGCGATAGCCCATTTTCCAGTATCTCACGTTTCTACCGTGAGGAATATTGAGCTGCTCGTTGACCTTCTTATAAATGTCTTTCATGTATGATTTGCAGGAGACTTTCAGAGTGACTGGCAGTGTTTCCTCCGAATATAGTTCCGAATAGAAAAGAGACGAGCGCACATTGGGTGCTGTGTCAAAGCCCTGATAATGGATGAAGTTCTTCAAAGAGTTGATCCTAATGTTTGTGTAGAGATGTGCCTCCCGAATTTCCTTTTCTCTTAATTCACGTTCTATGTTCTCTTGCTTTACCTTGGTGACAACGTAGTCTGGTACGTCCACCTCAGTGACGGGCTGCAAAAGCTGCTCTTCTCTCTCTTGAGCTATGTATACAAGCATGTACGCATTAGTGTGGCGTTGAATCAGGTAGTCTTGATACTGCTCACGAGTCATAGTGCGAATCTTCTCGTCAGGCAATCTATCAAAGCCAAAGTTATCATCAAAAACCTGCTTTTTGGTCGCTTTCCAAACTCTCTCATCATCGAAACGATACCATTCATCATCTATGCTTGGCTTGATTAGCGTATAGTAGTGACCTGTTGATATGTCTCCCGTATGTACTAAGACACCATGCAGTTTGTAAATTTTAGGCCCAGGATTTTGTTCCAGCGCTTCGCTATCCATAAATGGAGCAAGGTCGATAGAGTCGGGAAACTCATAGCGGTCATTGACCTTGACCAACTGGTCATAGTTGAAATCATATTCGAACCGTTTCAGCTGCAAATGCAAAACGGGCGGAAAAGATTCAAAAACAACCCCTTTTTTGGCATCCTGAAGACCATGGCCTTGGGCAGCATACTGATTTTCACCGTCCATAAGTTCAACCTCAATGTAGTTCTCGAAAGATGTTTTCAGATCTCTCATGTTCTTAACATTTAGTTGTATATCCCAAAAATCTTCAGTTCTGACGGATTGATAATCTACGTTGATGCATCTGATATAACTTTTCATCTTTCCCACAAAAAGTTCGCCTAATTTGCCTTCAACTGAAGTACCCTTCATTCTAGTCTCTAGTCTATCCATCAGAATCCTGTTAAGCTCTTGAACGTCATGTTGTGTGAACGCTTCCGCACTATCCCAACCGAAGGATCTCGTCAATTCCGTTGTGTCTAGCGGAAATTGCGAGACTTGTAACTGGTAAAAAGCCCTTTGCAGAGCCAATGCAACACTGTCATTAGGATTTTCTCCCTCTGTGGGTATCTGGTACACCAACTTTCTGAAATACTTGGTGAAAAAATATGACTGCAGTAGTGAGTTCAAATAACAGGTAGCGCCCTGGTTCCTGAACCCGACGTACCCTGTCATTTTTTTTGAGTCATAATTGATGAAATTGTGCCACAGCACTCCAGTAGGGTCCTTCACGATTCGCACGTACGCTGTGACGTTGAGTCTTCCCTTGTTCAACAACCCGGAGACCCGACCTTTGGCAGGATATTTCAGGTACGCTAGATCGATGAAATTGGCGAATCCCCAGTCTGTATCTACTGAATTGAATCTGTGGTGCGAGGTATTGATCAAGTGCACTTTGTCATCCTCATCTGGTCTTGAAAGTATAATGGCAAATTGAGCACAGCAGTACCAATCAGGATCTACTAGCTCTTTTTCACCAGTGTCCTCATTCAACCTCTCCTCAGCATGTGGCTCCAAATAGACTGCCAGGCTTCGATTCTGGTTTCCTTGCGGGAAAAGTAGTATATCCCATTCAAAATCACCAATCTTATACTTTGGAGACACGTATTTATCTCCACTCAATTGAGACCAGTCTTCCAGGTGCCATGTGAACCCCCCTTCCGCTACAACTTCTGCTTCTAAGTCTTTATCAAGTAAGGGCAGTACCTCTTCCGCCGGCTTCCCTAGATTGATCCAACTTGATACGGTCCCAGTAAGTGCGTCTGTCATTATTTCCTATACTCCAATTGGAAGCTAACTACCGACAAGTAGCTGCAAGAAAGCTTAACCGACCGTTCAGAGCCTGTTCTTGAATCAACGTTTGTTTAAAGGGGCGGTGGTCAGATTGGTGAAGCGAGCGTAGTTACCCGAAATCTGGAACCCCCATTATTCAGAATTTAAGCTCAACTAGGGGGTCTTCAAAAGGCTAACCCATAGTACCTGCTACGGTTTCAAGACCATTTAGCACCTGGGACAATGTGGTTGAGTAAGGCGGGCGGCATACGAAGCGTATTATCCAGAAAGCCCGTTTTTCTGGCGTCTAGGGTCGTTCTTGGAAGAAGATTTGTATCCAGTGAGATCCAGCAAAAAGACGAGCAGGCAGGAGAGTCAAATACTGCTACTGATACGGGTATCATTCATAAGACTGAGGAAGAGACTTTGATTTATTTTGACAATGTTTATCCAAGAGCTACGTCTTTGTGGAGTCCGGCACAATGGTACAATCTTCTCCTTACAAATCAGTCCCGAGAGGCTGTGAGAAACAAGATCAAAAACTTTGCGAGTCCGCCAGAGAATCCGATTCATGGGCTCGAGTTGAGATCTACGATTCCGGTCAAGCGGGACGGGGGAGTGTTTGCCACGTTTTTGGTCCCACGCCAGTATACAAAGGCGCAGGTTAACTCTATGATCCAGCATAATACGTCCAAAGAGTCATCTAAGTCGATTTTATCTTATTTCACAAAAGCTGCAGCTTTTCCAGTCAAGGGCTACCCTTGGATTGAGGATTTGCGTAGATTTCCAAACAAAACTATACTGATCAAGTTCCAGGGTCCAGCATTGACAGAGGAAGAAATTTATTCGTTATTCAGGAGGTACGGCACTATATCTGATATCTTCCCGGTTACAGGATCTGACAATACTGCCCGAGTGAGATATAGATCTTTCAGAGGTGCCATTTGTGCGAAAAACTGTGTTTCTGGTATTGAAATCCATAACACCGTCCTTCATATACAGTATGAAAAAATCGAGCAAGGTCATCTGGTCAGCAATTTCTTCATTAATCATACCAGGATTGCAATTCCGGTGATGATCGCGTTGCTATCGATTATAGCAGTCCTGATTTTCGATCCAATTAGAGAGTTTTTCATCGAACAAAAGATCACTCACAGATATTCTATCTCATGGAACAATCACTGGCTGAAGCAAATAAGGAAACTCACTTCGTCTACCATGTCGCAATTCAGAAACTACTGGGGAAGCGAAGACGCTTCAACATCTCAAAAGCATCTATGGGAAGAGCGAATTGAAAAGGTTAATGATCTGAAGATGTGGCTAGAAGAAAATAACAACACATTTGTCGTAATAAGAGGCCCAAGAGGCTCTGGTAAGCATGAGCTGGTCATGCAGCATACACTGCAGAACAGGGACAATGTTCTGTACCTGGACTGCGATAAGTTTGTCAAATCCAGAACGGATGCGAAATTCTTGAAAAATGCGGCAACACAGTTAGGTTATTTTCCAATCTTCCCTTGGTTTAATTCTGTGACCAACGTCATTGATTTAATGGTGCAAGGTTTGACCGGACAGAAGAGCGGTCTTTCAGAGACAAAAGAGGCTCAGTTTAGGAACATGTTGACCACTGCCTTGATGTCCATCAGACATATCGCTTTAAAGGGATATAAGACTACTGTAAAGAGTGGCGATGAAATTATAGGCGTGAAAGAGGAAGATTATTTACAGCAGCACCCCGAAGAAAAGCCTGTTATCGTGATCGATAGGTTTACAGGCAAATCGGAAATCAACGGGTTCATTTACAAGGAGTTGTCTGACTGGGCCGCAATGCTCGTGCAGATGAACATTGCACACGTTATCTTTTTAACCGAGACTGTAGCACCTAACCAGATTCTTTCAGAGTCTCTCTCAACGCAAGTTTTCAAGACACTAATTTTGTCAGATGCGTCAAAGCAAAACTCCAAGAAGTACGTTTTGGCGCAGCTGCTAGACCAAAACACACAAATGGCCAGTATTGTAAATGGCGAGGGAGAAAAGAGAGAGAAGGAAATTCTTGACGACAACGTTATTCAAGACATAGAGGAGGTGTTGGAACCTTTAGGTGGTAGGATGCTAGATCTACAAGCCTTTGTGCGTAGAGTAAAGTCCGGTGAAGAACCAAAGGAAGCGCTAGATAAGATGGTTGAACAATCCTCAGAACAGATAACTCAAATCTTTTTAAGTGATAAAGTCGAGCCTATCAAAAGCGCGCAGGCATGGGAACTAATCGAGCTTTTGAGTGAGCGCCCTAAGGTTACTTATGAAGACATAATTTTTAGGCCCCTTTTCAAGGCCGCACCTGAACTAGGAATAACTGAGTTGGAGAACAACGGTCTGGTCAGTGTTTCCAGAGAGAGAGGTGTACCAAGAGACATCCTCCCCGCTAAACCGCTTTTCAGAGCTGCCTTTCAATATCTCGTGAGCGATCCTGAATTATCGACCGTTTTGAAAACTCGCTACTTGCTAAAGGTAGTCGGGTTCGAAGCAGGCAGAATCAAAAAGTGGGAGGAAGAGCTTCGTCCTCTGGGTAAAGCAAATGATCCGAAGATGTTCAAGAGTCGACTCACCTATCTCGCCAAAAAGATCGATGCCAGTAGTGCTGTAATCGACAAATGCGAGGAGGAAATAAAACAGCTCTCGCAAAAGAACAAATGAACGATACTAATATTCTTCTGAAGGCACAGACAACTTGTAATTAGTGATGTAGCATATGAATAACCTCAGACTTGAACCATCGGTCTTCAGCCATCAGTCTTCGATCACGTGTAGTGACTGAATGAAGCATTACCACAGTTCTTGGCACCTTACTGGCGACAATACATATTAACGATGAAAGGTTCAAACTCCACTAGCAGCATTTGCTCAAGTTAATTGGCATTAGATTGGTCTACAATGCTTCGGGTCGGCGCTGGCAACTTTTCCAGGTTAGCTCTGCTGCCCAGTCGATTAGCGATTAAGCAGCAGCTTACCGTAAGAGCGTTGAACTTTTCAACTTGTAGATCTCTAACTTTCAGAAACAGCGGCCCACAGATATGGAAACAATATGCTGGAAAATCAAGTAGTTCAGCGCCTACGCAGCCAAAGATAGAGGCCCCCAAGCCTCAAGATAAAGAGGCTCAATCTCGCGCACCTACAATATCAGAACTGAAGATTCTGAGGAATCTAGTTCATTACATATGGCCTAAGGGAAACAATCGAGTAAAGCTGCGGGTATTGATTGCACTTTCACTTCTGATTGGTGCTAAGTTACTAAATGTGCAAGTGCCGTTCTTTTTCAAAGATGTGGTAGATTCTATGAATGTCGACTGGGCCGACAGTACAGTCGCCCTGCCTGCTGCAATTGCACTTACCGTTATCTGCTATGGTGTTGCACGATTTGGGTCTGTCCTCTTTGGTGAACTCAGGAATGCAGTTTTTGCCCGGGTGGCTCAAAATGCCATCAGAACAGTGTCGCTTGAGACATTCAAGCATTTGATGAAGCTTGATCTGGGTTGGCACTTGAGTAGACAGACTGGTGGTTTGACTAGGGCCATGGACAGAGGTACAAAAGGTATATCGTACGTTCTTAGCGCCATGGTATTTCACATATTACCTATTACTTTCGAGATATCTGTGGTTTGCGGGATTCTCACTTATCAGTTTGGTGCTTCCTTTGCCGGCATTACTTTTGTTACCATGCTCCTCTACTCCCTATTTACTATCAAAGTCACAGCATGGAGAACCGCTTTCAGACGGGATGCTAACAAGGCCGACAACAAAGCGGCCAGCGTTGCATTGGACTCTCTGATTAATTTTGAGGCAGTGAAACATTTTAACAACGAGAACTATCTTGCTAACAAGTACCACAACTCATTAATGAAATACCGCGATTCTCAGGTCAAGATAGCGCAGTCCCTGGCATTTTTGAACGCCGGTCAAAATTTCATTTTCACTTCTGCTCTCTCTGCAATGATGTACATGGGCTGCACAGGGATTATTGGTGGAGAGCTGACAGTCGGTGACCTTGTCTTGATCAACCAGCTGGTCTTCCAACTCTCCGTTCCCTTGAACTTCTTGGGAAGTGTCTACCGTGAGCTCAAGCAATCGTTGATTGACATGGAGGCCCTTTTCAGCTTGAGAAACAACAAGGTCAAGATACAAAATTCAGAGAAACCGCTAATGCTGCCTGAGAACGCGGGGCCTTTCGACATCACATTTGAAAACGTAACCTTTGGATACGATACACGAAGAAAAATTCTGCGTAACGCCTCATTCACCGTTCCAGCAGGCTTGAAGACAGCCATTGTGGGGCCTTCGGGAAGCGGCAAATCGACTATCCTAAAGCTTGTCTTCAGATTCTACGATCCCGAGAGCGGAAGAGTGCTAGTGAATGGCAAGGATGTACGGGAATACGACCTAGACTCTCTAAGACGAGCTATTGGGGTTGTACCGCAGGACACACCGCTATTCAACGACACGATATGGGAAAACGTCAAGTTTGGGCGCATAGACGCAACGGACGACGAGGTCACGAATGCCATTGAAAAGGCACAATTAGCGCCACTTATTCGCAAGCTGCCGGCCGGTTCAGCTACCATTGTCGGAGAACGAGGCCTGATGATCAGCGGTGGAGAAAAACAAAGGCTGGCCATAGCTAGAGTCCTGCTGAAAAACTCCCCGCTGATGTTTTTCGATGAAGCGACAAGCGCTCTCGATACCCACACGGAACAGTCACTCCTCAAGACCATCAGGGACAATTTTGATCGCGGCTCCAAGACAAGTGTCTACATTGCACACAGATTAAGGACAATTGCTGACGCAGACAAGATCCTTGTCCTCAACGAGGGCACTGTCAAAGAAGAGGGCTCACATACAGAGCTGCTTAATAGGCCCGACTCTCTCTACAAGGAGCTATGGGATATCCAGGAAAACCTGGAGCTCATCGACCAGGAGATCAACCAGGAACGAAAGCTCGAGAACAATTTGAGTCACAATGGATGAAAGTTTTTCTTTTTGTGAAAAAAGTCAGTTCTGACTCCTCAGAGGTGAAAAATTGAGCTCATCATCTAGAGTGAAAAATTATATGATTTCGAGAGTTAAGCTGGAAGAATTAGTGATTTTTATAGGCCTTAATTTGTATATAGTCAACCTTTACCTTATTCGTAATTGAATTCCTTAGAGTAGTACTTCACCGTTGTGCGTAGGCTGTTTATCCTTGTTCTTCACTGAGAAGAGAGGAAAGTATCGTACGTGAGAAATGTGTGGTATATTGGGTATAGCTTTGGCCGATGAGAGCTGTCCTGTGGCACCAGAGCTCTGTGATGGAAGTATTTTTCTACAGCACAGGGGCCAGGATGCAGCTGGTGTAGCGACCTGTGGTCCTCGTGGTCGGATCTACCAATGTAAAGGTAACGGGATGGCCCGCGATGTGTTCACACAGTCCAGAGTGTCTGGTTTGGTGGGTTCGATGGGTATTGTGCATTTGCGTTATCCAACCGCTGGTTCGTCAGCTAATTCTGAAGCACAGCCTTTTTATGTGAACAGTCCTTATGGTATCATGATGGCGCACAATGGTAACCTAGTGAACACTGTGTCGCTAAAGAGATATCTTGATGAGGATGTGCATCGTCATATAAATACGGACAGCGATTCCGAGCTGCTGTTGAATATCTTTGCGGCTGAACTGGAGAAGTACAACAAGTACAGAGTCACCAATGAGGACGTCTTCCATGCGCTAGAGGGCGTGTATCGTTTTGTGCGTGGTGGGTACGCCTGTGTGGGTGTGCTAGCTGGGTTTGGGCTTTTTGGATTCAGAGATCCCAACGGCATAAGACCCCTCCTTTTTGGCGAAAGAACCAATGAAAATGGCACCAAGGACTACATGCTGGCCTCTGAAAGTGTGGTCTTGAAAGCTCACAACTTCACAACCTACCGTGATCTGCTTCCAGGTGAAGCGGTCATTATCCCAAAGAACTGTGGAAAGCAGGAGCCTCAATTTAAGCAGGTCGTGCCCATTAACAGTCATAGACCAGATCTTTTCGAATACGTGTATTTTGCAAGACCTGATAGTGTTCTTGACGGCATTTCTGTTTATCACACAAGACTTCGCATGGGTATCAAACTGGCAGAAAATATCTTGAAGCAGCTAGAACCAGAGGATATTGACGTCGTCGTTCCAGTGCCTGACACTGCTAGAACATGCGCTCTTCAATGTGCTAACGCGCTAGGAAAGCCATATCGTGAGGGTTTCGTCAAGAACAGATACGTTGGGAGAACTTTCATCATGCCCAATCAAAGGGAACGTGTATCGTCTGTTAGACGTAAGCTAAATCCTATGGGATCAGAGTTTCAAGGTAAGAGAGTGCTCATTGTCGATGACTCGATTGTGAGAGGTACAACTTCCAGAGAAATTGTCAACATGGCCAGAGAATCCGGTGCTACTAAAGTGTATTTCGCTTCTGCCGCTCCAGCAATTCGTTACAACCACATCTACGGTATTGATTTAACGGATAACAAAAACTTGATTGCATTTAACAGGGACAATGAGGAAGTTGCTAAAGAGATTGGATGTGATAAAGTCATCTACCAATCACTAGACGATTTGATCGATTGTTGCAAAACTGATTCTATCGACAAATTTGAAGTTGGTGTGTTCACCGGTAACTATGTCACCGGTGTTGAAGACGGCTACTTACACGAATTGGAGAGAGTTCGTGAACTGAACAAGGCGAATAAGATAGACCTCAAATCCGAAGTGGATATTGGGATATATAACTCAGCAGACTACTGATCGAAGTATGTAGTCATTTGTAAACTAAGAGTTGATGAAAACGCGATCAATACGTAAATAATCTCTTATTGGTTAAAAGCTACGGTTTTTATGCGATAATGCTCGGCCATTTAACTGGAACTTCAGCATATCAGATAAACATGGCGGTGAAGCTCGTTAGCCTAACCAAAAATGTCGGGTTCGTTGATCGAACTCCTGCAAGCACAGACCAAAGATGCTGTACCTAGATGTAAGAAAGTGCTTATAGTGTGTGCTCCAAATATTGAATCATCCAGACAATTTGAAGCTCGCTTCCTTCCCGCTGGGGTTCAGACTATTAACGAAACGTTGAATATACTAGGCTTCGATTCCACAACCCTCGAAATACAGACTCAAAGCGGGAAACTCGACCATGTTTTGGACCTAGATATTTACACGATCCGCTTCCCGGTGACACCTCAATCGATCGAATACTTGAAAGCCTTTGTGAATTTCCGGGACCGAGACTACGATATCCACTACGTCTTCCTGCTTGACTGGGCCATGGCAGATCAAAGATTTTGGCTTCGGAAGATAAATTCATCGTTACAACTACTGATTGATGCGGGTTGTCATGTATCTGAAGGTTTTACCACCATCTGCTGTCTGAATTCTGAGCATATATACACATGGCAAAAGAATACCACCGAATGGCTAACAAAGCACATGGAGTTTGTTCAACAGGCATTGAGGTCCTTTTGCATTTTGAAGGAGTGCTCTTTAATCTATTGCACCAGCACAGAGACGTCAGAGAAGTCTGAAGTGGACCAGGCAGTGTTTAAGCATATTATAAAAAAAGGTTTTGCTCAGATAACCGCAGACTTTTCCAATCCATCTAAACTAGTTATTCCTTTCGGAGCCGATTCATTTGAGTTGATCAAGGACGTTTCGGCGTCTTTCGATCCTACTCAAGTTGTGAAGGACGAGTTCATTAGTGGAAAATACGAGACGTACATTCCGTGTTTCGAGGAATCATCAAAGCATGACCAATCTGATACGTTAGAACTTCCGCCAATTGGACCTTATACGGTTGATACTCAGCATGAACTGTCTAGAATTTTCAACCGTGTTCACTCCAAGCAAGATCCTCAAGGTGCCTAAACAGCCAAGGATGCGCGGATAAAACCACTGGAATATGGCGGACAACGGACACGATTTCAGTCCAAAAGGCAGACATATATTTCGGTTTAACATATCCGCGATAGTATGGTCACTGATAATGCATTTCAAGAGGAGGGCCAAGTATGTTTTTACGACTGGGAACTTGCAAGAATCGTGAAAGCAGCCAAGTAGTGAGCACCAAGTAGTGAGCACCCGAAGAACATATAACTGCTTATATTCACTAAGTCAATGGTCAACTTCTGCTTATCATTTTTGTCCGGGTTTTCTATAGGCGATGAGCTAAGGCGAAAATTTTAGGCCTCTGGCTCATAAATCAAGCAAACGGTGCAATTCATGTCAGAAGCACTTAGAGACTGCTAGTGGTTAATTGCTGACCCTTTTCAACTTAACGTTATTATGGGTGATGTCGCGCCTTCCGACTTGCAGAGTGCATCCCCGGTTCAAGTAGATTCAACAGCCCCCACGGTTGAAAACGGACACAATACGAAACCTCGGGACGAGAACACGTCAGTGAATTCCAAAGTGGCGAGATTGAGTATCTCTGAGGGATCTGGCATTGCAGATGATGTTGTATCTAGCCTAAGGAGCAAAGGTCTTGTAGACCAGACCCAGGATTCGGTCAATGGAAGTTCGGGGGCTCCGAGAAAGCAGGTCAAACGATCAAAGAGGAGGAGATCGAGTACTGCTATGCCAGGTCCAGGAAAACTAAAACCAGCTTCGAAGCAAAACAGTCTAGGAAGTATTCCGGTCAAAAAGAAAAAGAAGAAGGACTCAAAGGCCATACTTGAGGTCAGAGACCGTCCCGACCGGAAAATCAATGTGAGGGAGTTAAGAGATTTGGTCGTATATTCCATGGATGGGCAGAATAACGCTCCTAAATGGGTAACCATTGACAACAGAAACGCGATCAAAAAGGTGATCGTTCTACTGATTCCAGGTCTTCAAGTGGAGGATTTTGATCTTCCTGCCGGCTCGAAATTTAGTGATTGCGTGCAAGAATTGCAGAAAACTCATCTGAGAGGCTTAGACAATCCAACCTTGATCAGTCAGTTGCAAACATTTCCTGTTTCTGGGCCTGGCTCGAATTCCTCCGTATTCTCAGCTTACAATTCTTTTGTGAATGTACAGCTAACTAAAAATGAGAAGAAAAAGCGGAGAGAGGAGCTAGAGAGCAAGAAGATTACAATTAATGATCTGATCATGAGCCTTGATGACTTGCTGGAGAATGATTACCCGATTCACTCGCAGACTTCAGGGCTAACAGATGAAATACGAGATGAGTTGGCACAACTGTATAATAAGCAATCCATCAAGTATTTGCCAACGCAAGAATTTGATCATGATGGCTCTCATATCTTCGCGCTGGACTGCGAAATGTGCCGTGCTGAAGAAGGTCTAGTCTTGGCGAGGGTTAGCATTGTTAACTTTAATCTCGACGTTGTCTACGATAAGCTTGTGAAGCCGGATGTTCCCATCATCGATTACATGACCAGGTACAGTGGAATAACGGAAGGAAAACTGCATAACGTGACGACCACTTTGAGAGATGTTCAGGAGGATATTTTGAAGATAGTAAGTTCGGGTGATGTTCTCATCGGTCATTCTCTCCAAAGTGATTTGGACGTTTTGCAATTGAAACACCCAAAAATAGTTGATACTGCGGCAATATTTGACCATAAGGCCGGTCCACCATTCAGACCAGCATTACGCTACTTAGCCTCCACGTACCTAAATGATGAGATACAGAACGACGACGGTCTTGGCCACGATTCAATTGAGGATGCTGCTGCCTGCATGAAGCTCGTGAAGGAAAAGATAGCCAACGGAATGGGATTCGGCCTAGCTGTCAATACAGAAAGTTTATTTCATAGGCTTTCCAAAGTGGGCGTCAAATCAATGCGTTTAAGTGATACAGGTCCCAAATTGCAAGTGACAGGCACGAAACATCTTGAGTCGGCCATACGATGTCGGTCGGATAAAGAAATCATGAATTCTATCACCGAAAATATCAGCAAATATGATCTGTTCGTCTGCAGGTTGAGAGGACTAGAATTTGCGAGAGGTTACGCTGCTCCCTCAGCACTTTTTCCTTGTGAGGTCCCCACCTCTGAGGATGCTATCGAGTTTTTATCCAAGTCCCTGCAAGAGGTCTATGACCTGTGTCCTTCGGGCACGATGGTAATGGCCATGTCGGGTTCTGGTGACACAAGAGAATGGAGCAAGCTAATGAAGGTGTTGAACAACTTTGATAAAGAGGAAAGGGCCGGAGAGAAACAGAAGCTTCAAACGGAAATCGAGGATGCCGTTGCTGTGGCAAGAGATGGTGTGGGTTTCATTATTCTAAAGCAAAACGAAGCTCCTGAGTAGGAAAGTACATAATTTTCATCTTGCAGTCTAATCAAGACATGGTTATACAACGAGGGTAGAGCTCAATCCATATTTACGTCGCCTTCTGCGTCTTCCTGAGACTTCTCCTCCTCGGTTTGTCCAGTCGGCTCGGTCTGCGACTCTTCTTCTTTCTTGGCATCTGTAGACGAAGGTTGGTCAGATTGTGAAGCACTAGCATGAGCAGCCGTGCTGGATAGCGTGATGGAGTCTGTATTTCCCACGGCTCCTCGGATATCTGCCTCCGTTAGGCTATCCCCCACGCCCCCTACGGTAGAGGCCTGTCCGTTCTTGCTGTTATTTGCGATACCATTGTTGATGGTATTGTACTTGGAGAGATCAAAGAGATCGGACTTCTCGATGTCTGGAAGACCACCAAACACCGGCATGTCGGAAGATAACCACGCTTTAAATTTTAGCGAGCTTTTCCCATCCACTTCATTAGGGCGCCCAGCCTCTGAATTTCCATGTATGTGGCTCTCAGTGCTCGTTTCTGGGCGGGAGGAAACGTACCAATTGTACTCCCAATGGCTTTTTCGTTCGGCAACTCCAAAGTAGCTTGTACTGTTTGCTCTATCTATTAGAGAATTCATCTATGACAACCAGCTGGGTACCAATAAGACAACTCAGGTAGCCTCTAGTGGTCTACTTTGCCAGTTTTGAAGCTTTGAAGGTGTTAGAGGTAAGCGTCGCTTTCAACGTAGGGCTCAAAGTTCATCAAGTTGGCCTTTAAACTAACCATCAACAAGTTCACCAACTCGAGAGAGGGCTACTGGATCCAACTAAGGCCTATTAGAGGCGTCTGTAAGCCCGATAACAGTAGCCAGAGTTGCGGAGGACAATGAGTACGGGTCTTAAAGGGAAAAAGCAGAAGAGCGCGGATTTGTCTAATGAAGATGATGCCTATGAGGCTATCTTTGAAGGGGAGTTTGGTACTCTGGAGATTGGAAACTACATCGGACAGAGTGAGGAAGCTGGAACCAAGCACTTGCCTAATGCCATAGATTTTGAGGACGAGGATGAGTTAGCCGATGAAGAGTTACCAGACGAAGAGGTGTCGATTGCGGGAGGAGCAGAGATGGCTGGAATAGAGGATGGAGAGCTTACGATGGACAATAAGATTGGGCAAAGTGTAGGAAGCCATGTGAACAATTTCATGAGTTCTGATATGCCGGGTGGTGACTACAATGGTGGAAATAACGCATTGTTCATGGGAATAGAGAATAGCCATAGCGTGTTTATGGAACGAAACAGCTCATTTGGAGCCTTCAATGCGGAAGAAGTAGAACAACATCAACAACAGCAGGAAAAACTGAGGCTCGAGCAACAGAAACTAAAACGGCAGCAGCGGCTCCTGCAGGAGGCACAGAAAAAGGCAAAAGAGGATAGGTTTTTACTGCAAAGTTACTTCCCAGATTTCAAGAGGGGCAAGGTTTTGAAGTGGAACACACTTCTGTACAGAAAAGCGGGCAAATATCATTGGGCGTTCGAGAATAGCGTAGCCAGGCGAAACCTTGAGCCCCTGATTCCTTTGGAAATCAACTTACGTGTTCATCCTGATCAGAAGAAGTTGTTTAATACTAAGGATAACACTTGGAAATCTTCCTCATCAGCATTAATGACATCGTCTCTGAGCAGGCGACAGCGTCGCGGCATAGTGACGATTGCCCCAGATGAAATATATCCAGAAGAGCTTCTTGAAGAAAGAAAAGATAATCACGCGCAGAAGATATCAGAAGAGTTACTCATCGCTACCGATGACTGGGATCAGGAGCGCATCATCAATGAAGGAGCTGTTTCGACAAAAGAAAAAGCTAGTTTCTTGCAAAATCCGCTGCTGGAAAAGGAGGATGACTGGGACTGGAACGAAGACGATCTTGTTGATGCCAAACTAAATGATCACCAAGCAAAACTGGATATGAATGATGAACAATTGCTTCTGATAAAAGAAACTACATCAAGAAAAAACGATACCACTAAAGCAAATCTCTTACCGCTTAATGAGAAAAGTTTGATACAGAAATTTAACATTTCTAACGATGATGAATATAATGTTCTCAGGCGCAATCATCAAACAAAGGTTCGTGCAACTATATCCAATCTCAATATTGATCACTCTCAGCCCGCTATTAGGCTCCAATCACCGTACTATAAGGTCAATTTGCCGAAGAGGGATCTTAGACATTTCCATAGGCCCAACTTTGGTAAGAGCATTAGACCTGGTACAAATATCGTGTTCAGCAAGCTTAAAGTACGGAAAAGGAAGCGCGACAAAGGCAAAGAGGTCAAAGAGTCATTTGCCTCTACGCAGGACCTCACGGTCGGAGATACAGCACCGGTATATCTTTTGGAATACACTGAACAAACACCGATCGCCTTATCAAAGTTCGGTATGGCTAATAAGCTGATTAACTATTATAGAAAGATGAACGAGCAAGATGCGTCGCGTCCAAAATTACCGGTGGGCGAGACGCATGTCTTGGGTGTCCAAGATAAGTCACCATTTTGGAATTTTGGTTTTGTTGAACCTGGTCACATCGTACCTACGTTATACAACAATATGGTCCGCGCTCCAGTTTTCAAACATGATGTCTCCGGGACTGATTTTCTACTAGTTAGGAGCTCAGGAAACGGTGTAAGTAACAGGTTCTATCTGAGATCTATCAATCATCTGTTTGCTGTTGGCCAAACTTTCCCAGTGGAAGAGGTTCCTGGCCCAAATTCAAGGAAGGTTACTTCAATGAGAACCACAAGACTGCGTATGGTGGTTTATCGCATACTAAACAGAACCCCATCTCAGGCTATATCCATAGAGCCTATAGCGAGACACTTCCCCGATCAGGACTATGGACAGAATAGGCAGAAGATCAAAGAGTTCATGAAGTATCAACGTGAGGGCTCTGATAAAGGTTTATGGAAGCTGAAAGATGGGGAACCGTTGCTAGATAATGAGAATGCTAAAAAGCTTATATCTCCAGAGCAAGTTTCCGAAGTGGAGTCTATGAATCAAGGTCTACAATATCAAGAAGATAGTGAGCTCTTCAATTTTGATGAGAAGCTTTTAAAGTTAGAGGAAAATCTTCTTCCTTGGAATGCAACTAAGAACTTTGTAAACGCAACCCAGATGCGCGCTATGATACAAATACACGGTGCTGGTGATCCCACTGGCTGCGGTGAAGGATTCTCATTCCTGAAAACCTCGATGAAGGGTGGTTTTCTCAAATCAGGAATTGATATTGGAAAAGCACAAGGCTCGAGTGGTCATAGTTATAATGTTGCCGAGCAGCAAAGGGCTTATGAGGAAGAGATTAGCAAGACATGGTACACACATGCCAAAAGCCTGAGCATTACGAATCCATTTGAAGAAATTGATGATCCAGACGAAATTAATCCTACTAATCGCCATGTCTTGACGAGCAGAAGTGATGGCAAAGTTTTGAGGATAGTGCGTAAGAGAAGAGATGAGAATGGCATCATTCAAAGACAAACAGTTGTCATTAGAGATCCTCGTGTGATCAATGGTTACTTGAAAAGTAAAGATAAGAGAAGAGAAGCCAACTTGGATGTCGAGAAGTTATTAGACGAAGAAGGTACAACCGTTAACAACGTGGAAGATATTGAGATGCAGAAGAAACTGCTGCAGAGCGAATTAGCAAGTCTGGAAAAATCACAACAGAGGAGGGCCGCTCGACAAGTCACCAAGGTCAAATCCCAGGACAATAAGGTTGCGAAGAGCAAGAACACGACTCGAAGGTGTGCTCGCTGTGGACAAGTTGGTCACATTAGGACGAAAAAATCGTGTCCGATGTACGATGGCAGTGTTGGATCTAGTCAAGGAGCAGCTGGAGAGAATGGCAGCTCCACGCCAGGACCATCGGATGCGGGCTCTCCACGAGATGGAAATAACTAGTTCATATTTCTTTCTTCAAACACTATAAGCATACTCTATATAACAAAGTAATCTTTCCCTGTACTTAAAAGTGGTAAATTGGCGTATCGGCACACATCTCTTTGATCAAGTCTAGGTCGCTGTCATAACCGGCATATGCGATATAGCCCGGTAGACCCTTATTCTCGTCAATTGGGTAATGCACTGGTGGGACGTCTAAGTTTTCTTTTATGCAGAAGGATAGATGTTCGGAATTAGGTTCGAAATCCCTGGAGATTCTCTTCACTATAGTCTTGAATTCACCTCTCTTGTCACAACTTGGACCTCCACGAGATGATAGCATGACAACAGAACTATCTGGATATGTTGGAAGGGTTATTTTGTCAATAACTGGTGTGCAATGGAACCACTCGTAGTTGATCCTTGTTGCGTACTTGAAGTATTCGACGGCAGCTATAATTGTCAAACATATGATAGTACAAATGAATAGTTTGTTGATTTGAGCTTTACGTCTTGCCATTGCTACAGTCTTATGCTATATTCTCCTTTACTAGTGGCTTCGAGGATATGTGTAGTCTAGTAAGCTCAAGAATTGTCCCAATCAACAATTTTCTGCAAGGCACTAAACGAACCAACGCTGATGAGTAAAAATCATAGTACTCGAAGATTATGATCTGTGAATCTTTTTAAGATTATTTAACTATCTAAAACGTTAGATGGGCGACTAGATGGTGAAATTACCGTGAATCCACTCATTGAGCATACTCAAAGCCTCTTCAGGAACGTCGTATGGCACCATATGTCCACCTCCAAATAGTCTCAAGTAAGTCAGCTGTTCGAAGCTCTTGACCTCACCACTTTTTTCGTTTGTTAGAGAGGCGACCCAGTTACGAACTGGTTGCTGAGCGTACTCATCTGCAGATTTCCAAGGTAGAACATCGGTCCAGAGTTTGTTACCCAACCAGTTGCAAATAAAATCCTTGTCACCTGCGTAGATCAAGACTGGTATGTCCTGGTTTAATAGCTCGGAAACAGCCTTGTGATATGGCTTCATCCAGTCACCGGCAAATAAGAAGTTTCTGTTGATGTCGAAGTTGCAGGACTCGTACTTGTCGACCTCAGCTCCAACGGCTTCTTTGACGTAATCCAAGTTCAGGTACTCATCGATGTACTGCAAATCACTGTAGCACAGCTGTCCCTCGCATTCCTTTCTGATGTCGTAAACGTTTCTTCCGGTACGGGCGTATGGATTGATCTGAGCATTGTTACAGTAAATGGAAGCTGGAACACAAGACCAAACTGACTCCGATTGGTAACAAGACTCGATCAGGCCTAGACAACGATCTAGTGAGTCGCTCATGGCTTGGCACTCATCAGGAGACAACACTGCAGGCTCGCCACCCTCACCACATGCCATTGGCTCGTAGGCTGGGTACTGGTTCAAAGGATCGGTCAAACCGTTACCGATCAATACAGAAGTCAGATTGAAATTTCTCTTAGAAACTGGATGTGACAAGATCTCTGTGGCAAATACCGGGATGTAGTGACCAGCATACGACTCACCGGCAATGTGGAAATCCTGACCGTTAGCAGCATACTCTGGGAACTGCTTGAAGAACAACTGCAAGAAAGCATACACATCCTTGCCTGCTGCAACTGTGTCAGTAACACCTTCGGACCCAGAGTACGAGAAACCGACGTTGACTGGTTGGTCTAAAAAGATAACAGTCGCATTAGAGTTCCAGGAGTAAGGGTTGTAGATTGGTTTGATGTCCTCACCGATGGAAGATGGACCCAGTTCGAAGAAAAGACCGGTTAGGGATGAACAGCCCGGACCACCATTCAACCACAAAATGACAGGATCATTTTCAGGGTCGTTTCTACTCTCGAAGGACCAGAAGAAAAAGTGCTTATCCTCGTCATTGACATCAAGGTACCCACTGTATTGTTTGACGTCTTTGTCGATACCCAAGATCTTTGGGTCCTTAATTTTGTTCACTCTCAGCTGATAATTTTCCAATTCCTCACTTTCCACTGTAGCATCCCACTGTTTTCTTCTGAAGATAGCGGAGGGGTCCTTTGGCTTAGTCACAAACTGCATCTGTGAGATCTCTGATGGGAATCTCACTGGTAATTCATCCCAGCTCTTGCGAACCTCATCGGATAACATACCGGCCACAGCCTTAGGGTCTTGCTTCCAGGCCTCAATAGCCTTGTCAAGCAAACTAGAGCCCTTCTCCTCGAAAGCAAACGGCTGCTGGAAGGACAATCCGTTCACTACAGCAGCCGATAGAGCTACTGCTAACGTTCCAAAACTTTTCATTCTTTAAAATATGGTAAAAAATAACTTCCCTAGCTATACCAGCGATTGTCCAGCAGTCAGGGAGTCTTACTGAGCACTTTAGGAGTGTAAGTTGTACTCGAGGAACTTGAAGTGTGGTTCTTATCAAGCAGCCCCCCAGATTCCTTGTTGTTACCCGACAGATAGGTGGTCGGGTCACTACCTATGAGGTTAGAATGCAAGAAAGAGTGAATAAATGCTAGTAATATAGCACCAATTGCAGAGTTGTCTAGATGGCTATGCCTTGTGACAGGGCTGCTCTGCAATTAGACCTTTTTTCCGTAATTTTTAGCGGTTTCCTAGCGTTGATATCCGTCGATATCGCTAGATCTTAACAAAATGATAAAAGATGCACTAAACATAGTTATAACGCAGGTCTTCCTGGACTCCAGAGTGAGGGCCCGTACTATGTACTAGGGGGTACTAGGATCAGGCCCGGTTTTGATTTTCATATGTATGAAATAGGCAGAGCTGTAGACTTCCTTAGCTAGCCTCGCATCAACGTCAGCTGTCATGTGAAGCACCAGCCGTTATCGGATGTCTGGCGATGGTGTAGCTAACGTGGTGAAATTTGCATAGTTTCTATTCAGAGCCTCCTAGCAAACTTGTAGAAAGTGTTCCAGGCAACCGTAATTTTTGAAGAGGTTGTCAGCTCAGGGTGCACTCTAAGCACTCGCTGCACAAGCCCATCTGCGACATCTGGCCTCGAGCCGCTGAATTTCTTGTGCCACACATGGTAGGCGCTCCACGTCTTCACATACGCAACATAGTCTCCCAGTGTCATTTGCTTGACGATGACGAGAGGCCGTGGCTGAATCTCATCGGCGGAAACAATACGCAGAGAAGTAGCCTCCAGATCTACTTCCAGGATACTTGTGAATTTATCTTGGTCATAGGTCCAGTTGGCTAACCTAGAACGCAGTATTTCACGGCCCGGCTGTTCCCAGTAAGGGCCCAAGTGATCTTCCCCGTATGCTACTTCATCCAAAATACCGTCTAGGTCGGGATAATCGAGGAATATAGCGTCAGCATAACCCCACATTGCGACAGTTCCACCGGGACGCAGGTTTTTGGCAATGGAAGCCTGAAACTTTTGATAATCAAACCAATGTACGCATTCCACTGCTGTTATCATGTCGACCGCCTGCTTGTCGGCCCTGTGGGGACCCAAAAACGAGAAATCATCGCATGGAGCCACCACAAACGATACCCGAGCATCCTTTATACTGAATCTTGAATCTTGAGCTCTTTTCACCATGGTTGAAGAGATGTCTGTTCCAACTATTTCCTCAAACCCCTTTAATTGCCTAGTCATTTGCAATGTGGCCGTCCCAGGCCCGCATCCTACGTCCACCAATAACTGCCGTTCGCCTTGGTGGTAACCGTCCAGTATATGGTAGAAACCATCAGGGTACGTTGGTCTACACCTATCGTAGTGTTCAGCATCAAAATCACTCTCAGAAAAAGTAGACATCTTCGAGATTGGTAGCTCTAAAACCAAGATTCCACCAATATGCTTCTCTTGACTCTCAACTGCTATAGACTTTATACCAAGCAAACTGAAGTGAGTCTTGAGCTTTAAAGTCAAATGCCGGTACAGGCCCTCTAATCCGGAGATTAAAGTTCTCTAACCAGTATTGAGTCATTGGCAAAGTCAAAATCGCCGCCTGACAGTTCAGTCATCACCAGTTCCAGTTCCATTGAGCAGGAAGTGTGGACCTCCAGCGTAGCAAGAGCACTACGAGATCTGCTTCTTCCACACCTGAGCATCCTTGTTTTATTTAAGCAAAATGCCTTTAAATTATGGCAATCCACGATTGTTCGCCTATTTACGACTGTCCATGTGTCATACATAGACCGTTTTATTTCCATGGTCGAAGATAGCAGCTTAGGAGCTGTGATCCATATAATGTTAAAATTGACATGCCAAGACTTTCTACCCATGTTCACCAAAAGCTGTCAGGACGGTCAAACAAAATTGTACGGTTCAGACAGCGCTAGAACCATCCGGATGAAAGGCCCGGATGAGCTAGATACGCCTAGCAATCTTGTAGTATGTGCTGTAACCCACGCGAACTTTTGAAGACGGCGTGAGCTCTGGATAAACGTCTATCACGTCCTCCACAAATTCGTCTCCCAGGTCTGGCTGCGAGTCACCATTTTCTTTGTACCAGGTATGGTAACCACTCCACGTCCTGATATTGGCCGCATATTCTGCCACAGTCATCTCTTTGATGATTAGCAACGGCTTTTGCGAGAGCTTCGAGGGAGATGAAGAGCGTATAGTGGTGGCTTGCAGCGTGAACTCTCTAACGTCGGTGAAAAGATTTGGATTATATCTCCAACTTGCCAGCATTTCCCGCGCAATGGTACGCCCAGGCTGATCCCAAAAAGGTCCCAGCTTATCGTCCCCGTAGGAGACGTTATCGATAATGGCGTCGGTCTTTGGATAGTCCAGGAATATGGCGTCCCCATACCCAAAAATTGCAACTGTGCCTCCAGAACGTAGGTTTGAGGCTAGTGTTTCATGAAACCGTTTGAAATCAAAGTAGTGAACACATTCTGCAGCTGTAATCATATCCACAGAATTCTTATTGGCCTCACTGGGTCCCAAAAAGGAGAAGTCATCACCAGAAGATGTGTAAAAGGAGGTTCGGCTATTCTGCAACTTAGAGGCCGATTGGTTCGCTTCTTCAATCATAGTTGGCGAAATATCGGTACCAATAACCCTTGTAAACCCTTGTAGCTGCGAACTCAATTGGATAGTTGCAATCCCGGGGCCACACCCAACGTCTATGAGCAAATCCCGTCTTCCCTGATGGTAATCATCAAGCATGTGGAAGAATTCATTAGGGTACGTTGGTCTGGTACAATTGTAGAGTTCAGCATCGAAATCTTTCTCAGCAAATGCCGACATCACCAGTTCTATAGTCGTGATTCGAAAGTGACCTGCACAATGTGTGGTTAAAAGTCTTGCAGCTAAATGTTTAATCCCATCTCTTCCACCTCAACTGGCCGGCTTATATATATTGATCGTTCGTGAAGTGATAGGGATCATCAAATAGGCGCCAGAGGCTTGCATACAACTATTCTTGGGCTAACTTAAAGTCGCTTATGTGATTCCACTTGTGCAGCTTGATAGATCGAACTACGCATAGGATCTAGCAAATGTTATGTGACACCTTTCCTCAAACCTTTTAGAGAGATAGTTCGACAGAGATATGGGCTGTAAGGAGAGAATAAGTCATTTGGAACTCGAAAAGTCCTAGCGTATGGTCAGTACAGCTCCAGGGGATTGAATTTGAATCTCATGATATCTTTTACGCATTAATCTGGCTCAAGATAAGAGAGTTCTCAAGATTTGAGGTCTCACTTGACTGAACAGTTCATCTCAGCCAGCAATGAATGACACTGTCGAGCTCCACTGAATGCTGTCTTTTTACGATGGGCCAGAACACTATCTCTACAGTAACGAATAGCTCAGGAGTCAAGCATCCTCGCATTCAACAATGATGGGCTTGCGCTGTCACTGGGTAACAGTGCTCAAAACTATATGCCAGATAACCGTCCTACCCGAGAAACGATTGCTGTAATTGGAAAGATATACAGTTGAAAGTTTGACGATAAGGGCGGCCAGCACGTTAATTGTGGGACCCGATGTCATTGGTGAATTGTTCAAGCCGGACAGCGCTCAATACAGTTGATCACTGCGCTCATGCCAACAATACCGAAGCCACAGTGGTCGAGCTACAATCAGGAATACAGAGAGCTCAATTCCTACCTAAACACTGGAAGCCAGCTGCCTGATTTTCGTCATTATCCGGTTCCAAATATTAGTGAAGAATCCCGGCCTACTTCACAGAATAAAACGAAGCAATAAAAGCAGGTAACAGGAAACACGAGGCCCGCTCAACAACACGCTAAGGTACCTGATAAAGAATCCACACGTAGTAGTGGCCAATCAACAGGTATTCGGCTTCTTCGTGTGTAGTGACATGTCTTGTTCAGCTGCTATGGCCCTAAATTTGAGCTGATCAAGGCTCCAACTCTGACGACCACAATCGAGCATCTCTAAGGTCTCAAATCAAGGGATTGCAGGCCCTTTCACCTTGTAGAAGGCTGCTTTACTTTACCCTCTTTTTGCGCCTTGTTCGACCATCGCGAGATAGTGAAAAAAGTGGTTGTTACAAGAATCTCACTACTGAACAGGCGCATTTGATCAGGCATCAAAGGGTCTGCTCGGTTAAGATGGCCCATATCCCACAAGTTTTGCCATCGTCAATCCCCATCCCCAGTTTTGTGATAACTACTTACTCCTATGTGTGGTACTATCTGAACGCGCTG
Source organism: Torulaspora franciscae (assembly GCA_003705175.3). NCBI lineage: Eukaryota > Fungi > Ascomycota > Saccharomycetes > Saccharomycetales > Saccharomycetaceae > Torulaspora > Torulaspora franciscae. The sequence goes on from PPHX03000012.1 coordinate 73,666, forward strand.
CTGGTGCGCTTTCCTGGTGGTCCTTACGTGATATCGTATGTTAAAAAGTCTCATCAGGACGATCCGTATCGTACAGCCGTGGAAATCGTTCTGATCCTGTATGGCATTGTGTATTATCTGTCCAAACCACAGCAAAAGACCGGTTTGCAGGGCACGAAGCCCAACTTGACCGAACAAGAGGTGGAATTGCTGATTGAGGATTGGGAACCGGAGACTATAGTGGATACGTCTGCAATTGAGCTACAACGTTGGAGGCTTGAGAAGTTGCCAGTGTTGGAAATGGAAGAAACGGTAAACCGTGTGACTGTGACCCGCAACCAGCGCTCAGAGAAGTATACAGGCGTGTTGAACCTGGCCTCAAATAACTTTCTGCAGTTGGCTGAGACGCCTGAGGTTTTGGAAGTGGTGAAGAAGACCATCCGAAACTACGGTGTGGGGGCGTGCGGTCCGGCAGGTTTCTACGGTAATCAGGACGTGCATTACAATCTACAGTACACATTGGCAGAGTTCTTTGGAACAGAAGACGCTGTTTTGTATGGACAGGATTTTTGCGTAGCTGCCTCCGTTCTCCCTGCGTTTACCAAGCGTGGAGATCTAATTGTTGCGGACGATCAAGTCTCCATCTCTCTGCAGAATGCCCTGCAGTTGAGCAGATCTACGGTCTACTATTTTGAACACAACAACATGGAGTCTCTAGAAGCACTGCTACAGGAATTGACTGAAATGGAGAAGAAAGAAAGACTACCAGCAATTTCCAGGAAGTTTATCGTCACAGAGGGGCTTTTCCACAACTCAGGTGACATCCCACCGTTGCCCGTGTTGACCAACCTCAAGAACAAGTACAAGTTCAGACTTTTCATCGATGAGACTTTCTCCCTCGGGGTTCTGGGGGCCACCGGCCGCGGTCTCGCCGAGCACTACAACATGGAGCGTGCAAGCTCGATCGACGTCACCATCGGATCCATGGCCACAGCCTTGGGATCGTCCGGTGCCTTTGTTCTGGGTGACCACATCATGAGCCACCACCAGCAAATTGGCTCCAACGCCTACTGTTTCTCCGCGTCGCTGCCGGCCTACACGACCACTGCCGCAACCAGAATACTCAAAATCATGGACAGAGACAACTCTGCCGTGACCCGTTTGCGCGCGCTTTCGCAGAACCTGCACGCCTTCTTCAAGAACGACCCAGAGCTGAGCGCCTTGGTCACTGTGACCTCGCACGAGAGATCCCCGGTGCTCCATCTGCAACTGACTCCACAGCTGAGATCCCGCAAGTTCCACTACACCGCACGAGAGCTCTACGAGACTGTCTCGCACCTCCAAAAACGCTGCGTGTCAAACAAGTATGTCGAGCCATACGAGCAAGAAGAGCAGTTTCTACAGTCCATTGTCGATACCCTGCTGGTCCAACACGGCATTCTCATCACGAGGAACACAATCGTTCTCAGGCAGGAAACCTTGCCCGTGGTGCCAAGCCTAAAAGTATGCGTCAACACCCGCATCGACGACGCCGAGTTACACAATGCGTGTATCGCAATCAAGGCCAGTTTACTGCACAATTGTTCCCAATAAGAGGCGTCTCGCCTACACAAATTATACAGCCCTATATATATACACGCCTAACCACACTAATGATCGGGCCCAGAGCCTTACAGAACCTATCTTTAACCTGGGGAAACCAATCACCTCGTGTTCGTTGTATAGCGACGCTTCGCCACGATCGCTTGCAGGAATTCTTCACTAAATATATACACAAGTGAAGATCAACAAAGAAGTGAAAAGGTTATAAGAGGTTCTGAGAGTCTGTAAAGCTTGTCATTCGCTAATTCGGTTTGGGAAAGATGATGCACTTTAGGAAGAAATCCAGTAGTTCCGGTAACTCAGATGGTAGTGGAGGTCATGGGGGGCAGCAACTCAAAGTACAGGTTTCGAAGGAGGATGCTGATCGTTTGAAGATTCGTACGGGGTCTATCGCAGATCCTATTCTGGAGGCTGTCCAGGAAGCCCAACCTTTCGAACAGGCTGCAGAAACTTTCCAGGACAACATGAACAGGAAATCGTATTTCTCGGTGGACGGATCCGGGGTGCTGCGTGATGTTTTTGGCCAGCCTATCAACCAGCCTGACGTGTCGAACCCTACCAGGGCCAGGGACGAAAGACCTCTTGATACGATCAGGAGTTTCGAGTATGCGGTCTCGGGCGATCCTAGTTGGGCGCAGCAGCTGGAGACCCCGCAGTATGGGTTCAGAGTGAGGCCCGACTTCCCGCTGTTTGCCTCGAACCCCTACGCTGGGGCACAGGGAATGGCTCCGCAGCAGCAGACGTATGCCGAACAGACGGTGTACCAGGCGCCTGTTGATTCAGGGACGCAGCAGAAAAAGAAGAAGAAGAGAGGCTTGTTTGGCAGAAAGAAGAACAAGGACTAATCTGGTGGCTCTTGAGGCCATTTTGTCGGGAGGCGTGCGCAGGTATCGTCGCTTCTTCTCCGTTGTCTGAACTTCTCAAATACCAACCTTTCCAGTTTATGATACATAGTTTACAAATGTTTTATCGCCAAGCAATGGGACTCAAAAAGTTTTCAATTGAGGGCACTTTAGTACAGTTAAATACCACATCTTTGTTCAAATCGCTACTATATGTTACTGTTTGTTGTTGATTTAGTTAGTGCGATGAGGCGATGAAAAATTACTAGTAATGAGGAATCCATTCTCTCGACCACTCACGAAGGAAGACTAAGTGGATATTGAGCCTATATACTGGTACTGGTAGTTCGAAATGAGTAGCAATAGGCAACAAAGTAAGAGGGTTCGTAGTAAAGGTAGTTCGCTAGAAATGGCACAATTCATCGATGCTGGAGCCAATAAGATCAAGAAGAGAATAAGAGATTTGGAAAGGCTGCTTTCCAGGAAAAGAGACTCGTTACCAGATACCATTATTGTTGAGAAGGAAAGAACGTTGGAAGCTCTGAAGTTGGAACTCGAAAACGCAAAGTTGAAGACTAAGATAAAAGAAAATGCCAAGAAGTACCATATGGTCAGATTTTTCGAAAGGAAGAAGGCTCTAAGAAGATACAAGAAGGCATTGAAAGTGGTTGAGGAATCTAAAGGGGACAAGAAGGCCAAGAAAGATCTGTTGGAGAAAAAAGTTGATCTTTGCTACGTGGTGAACTTCCCAAAGACCGAAAAGTACATTGCATTATACCCATCGAACGAAGAGATCGCTGACAAAGCTGGTCTGGAGAAGACCGAATTGCGGAAAAAGGCGTTCCGAGAAGTTATTGCTGAGCAGCTCGAAAAAGGCACTTTGCCAGTTTCTCTCGAGCAAATATTGCAAGGTAAGAAGCTTGATAAAGAACGGTCTGGGGTCTCGCTTGAAGAAACAAATACTGAAGGCGATGATGCCGTTCACGAGAAGCACGAAGACGAGGAAGAGGACGAATTCTTTGAGTGAGTTCGAGGATTGAGAAGTTTATAAGACCTGCATTGCAGTATAGAATATTGATCATCCTTTCATTTTAGCTGAGTGTAATAATACGGACACCAAGCTAGTAAACAACGGTATCGCTGATGGTAATGAAATAGTATAACATGACATCTTGGGACTGGAAGTCGAAGCCAGATATCTAAAATTTGGCATGGAGAAACCGGATAAATTACCCCAGCTGGGAGTTCCAAACAACCATGGCCGTTTAAACAGGGCGTCTGCACAACCCAGGATGTTCATATCGAAGGAAGACCTGTGTATGGACAAGAAGGTGTATGCTAAGGACCTACTATGGTTGCAGAAGGTCATAGTTCTATTTTTGTCTTAATATTTTATTGTCATTTGTAGGTTTAACAGTGCTAATATCAGAGTTTATTACCTTGTTCCGCAAGGTATGTCCCATATGTTTTGACCATATAATCCTTGTTCTACAGTATAACACGCACATCCGCCCGCCATGTACCTGCGTGGTTAAGAGGTATGCACCACGACGCCATTTTCGAATGTCTGGTGTCTTGGAGAGTTAGCTCGACGGATCCTTCTATCTCGTCTCGAGATGCCGTAGTGTCACAATTAGGCCCAGTTGTCCAGGAAGCGACTGCCACTAGTGCGTCTATGGAATTATGACTGTCGTCATATGCTCGCATCCAAAAAGAATAGCCGTTACAAGTCTCGCAAGAGTTTTTAGTCAAACTACGTTTGATCCATTCGGCGATTGCCTGTGCGAGCGACGCTACAGCCCCGCATTGTCATTCCTCCTCATGGGAGCTTCCAGTCGTTGATACGTCCTTGCATCTATTCCAGATACACCTAAGGCCGCTAGTATCTGCTCACGCACCTGATCAACAGAGTCGTTTCTGCGGTAGTTCCCGGCATCATCGTGTTGCGACGACTGGTATATGGCTTGTGCCATATCATTGACAGCATCAACGTCAAGAGTATAGGAACCAGAACCAATGAGTATAGGCATAGTATGTGTCTCGGGAGGATAGCTGTAGTCGTCTGGCTTGCGCCCCCCATGCCATCAGAGTAGTAGTACTGTTCCCATGGGCGATTGCTATGGCATTTGAAAGAATAGTCAATACTAATAACCAGAAGAATGAGGACATGGCTGGAAACGCGTTTAGCTATGTTTTAGAGTTATTGTAAGGGTCAATAACCACCAGCTGTCGTTTATAACCAGACACAAAGATATCGAGTTCGGATATGGAGCCAACTAGGAAAATTTGCAACCAATCGAACGTATTACACCATTTGGTAGAGGATGGTTGAGGACGTGCAGCATCAGGTCATGCAACACTTTAGGATGCTCAGGAAAGCTCAATAGGCAGGTATAAAAAAACTGGTTTCTCCTAAATACCTGGAACATATGTCTAAATGCAGACCGTATTATTGCACCCTCGTTGTATATTTAATACCTAATCTGTGATCTCCTCTTTTCTCTGAACTCAACTAGATAAACTTCAACGGGCCTGTTCATACGCCTTTATATAGATGGACCTTCGGACCTATGGCGTAGCCTCAACTATGAAGGTCATTCCTACTCTAGTGGTCATTCATAAATGGGATTAGGTCACACATGTATGCCTCACTTGCTTTAGCTGTTAGCTCTTGGTAATAGTCGATTCATCCATTGGTATGTCTCGATCATACTATGATACAAGTTCATACTTGAGGTCGAGAGCATCGTTTATAACCACGAAATTTAGTTTCTTACCCATAAGCTCTTCAGGGACAATGAAATCGCAGGTGATTGTGACTTCTTTACCATGGTCCCTTGGTTGACACCTTTTTATCATCATGAGTTCACGTCCCTGATAAGCTATGAAAAACCATAACTCCTTCTGCATTTTTGGGAACTTTTCGCAATAAACTTCGAAGCCCTTGTTCCACTTGGATCCAGCATGTCTTGCAGATATAACCAATTTGTCGGGTGATTCTTGTCCTTGGACTTGGATGTCGGTCAAAACTGGCAGTCTTTGGCAAACATGCAAGAAGTTTTTCCTTTCTTCTTCTTGAACATTCAACTTATTCATAACATTGAGTAGCTTTTTATATCCCATCTCACCAAGTTTCTGCAAAGAGAGCGATGACTCGACGTTCGCTTCCTTCGAAAGAATACCTCTCTTGTCGAAGAGGTTCTCGTCTCTTCTGGTCAAGGCGCATCCCGGTAAAATGCCAACTGGGTCATCCTCATACCAGCATCCCTGCTTGATGCACTGCATGCATTTTATTATCGTGAGAACTGTGCTTAAATAGCCCATTTCACTGGCCACGTCGACATACGCCTGCAAAATACGTAACGACTGGTCTAAAACAGATATTGTATCTTGAACGTAATCTGCAATTGGCAAGTTTACACGGCTCAGATGGGCTTGAAGTAATAAGAAGGTCTTAATATGAGGATCAAACATGTTTATCTCTTTTTGACCAGTAAAGGTGCTTTCGACTGAGTAACGGGACTGAGCTGACATCTCAACATTCATAATCATTTCACCTCCTCTTACGGGAAGCTCGTTGAACTCCTCCGCCAACGACAGCCATTTCAACACTTCTTGAAACGATGCTTCGTCATGAATCTGGGCCAGCAAACTCCGGATAGTTTTATGGGACAGATAGTAGTATGAAGCAATGCTTAAAAATGGCGTTGGTTCAATTTCGGCACCAAACGTTTCCACACACTGAGACTCCTCTAGGTTGCTAATCGTCTTGTCAATGAGTGAGCTCAAGGCCTTGTTCACTCCTGCCATGGTTGTATCCTCCTCGATACCATAGTACGTCGGGTTGTGGTGCGCTCTTCTGAAGAAGAATGTCCAGTTTAGGAAATCCATAGCTTCCTGTCTATTAGAGATAACTCCTGATGCGATTTCAGCACCGATGTGATCGTCAAGCACTTTATGTAAAGATGATTCAACGGGAAATCCAACGTTTAAAAAGTACTTGTAGAACATCTTTTTCGCTTCTCTGGTGTAAACTATTGCTGTACCACTAGTGTCAAAGGCAGGCCTACCAGCTCTACCCATCATTTGAAGAATATCCGTTAAATCCATATCTCTATATCCCTCAATCTTGGAGTCGAAAAACTGGGTACCTTTAACGATGACCAAGTGGGCTGGCAAGTTGACACCCCAAGCAAGAGTAGAAGTGGCAATAAGGATTTGAATCTTGTTCTTCTGGAATAGCTGATGAGAAATGGTTCTGTCTTTTTCAACAAGACCTGCGTGGTGCAGGCCAATACCAAATTGCAAAGATAGCCTTAGCGTATCATCTGTTACTTGGGATAAGTAGTAGCGAAGCTCCTCGTCATCGTCAATATTCAGAAACCTTCGAGGGTTGTCCTCCATACCACAGAGGTGAATGAGATCCAAAGCAGTCAATCTTGTCTGCCTACGAGACGCAACGAAGATAAGAGCCGGCTTATGAGGAGAGTGCTGCTTGATGGCCATAAAGGCGGGCTTGTTCATGGTCTTCATTAACGGGCAAAATGCCAGGTTGTCCGGGAACCCATCGATGTACATCTTAAGAGGAACAGGCCGCACACTTGATGGAAAATTGTACAAGCCACGCGATTTCACTCCGAGCCAACCAGCCATATCATGCGCATTGGAAACGGCAGTAGACACACCCAGTAGTCTGATCGGCTGCCTTGTATGGGATGCAATGTAATTCATACGGCTTACAATCATCTCCAAAATAGGGCCTCTATCACTAGCCAAAAGATGAATTTCATCCATAATTACAAGTGACACATCCTGGACAAATTGGCGTGTTTGCCAATTACGAGATATACCATCAAACTTCTCGGGCGTCGTAATAACGATGGTCGAATCACGAATTTCGCGAGACTCGGGTATAGAGTCACCAGTAAGCTCAACCACTCGATCTCCTGTTACCGGGGTTATCCTTTTTCTCCAATCATCCACTCTCTCACGAACCAAAGCCTTCATGGGAGCAATGTAAACAATCTTCTTTCCGGGGTAATCCCTGAATGCATGCCACATAGCCAGCTCAGCCACCACAGTTTTGCCTGAACCAGTAGGCGAACCAACAAATACGTTCTCGTTGGTATTATACAGAGTATGAAAAGTCATAGTCTGCATTGGGTTGAAATATCTGAAGGGGTAGATGGACTCGACTAGCGGATTGTGAAGAGCTTTTGTCGGCAAGGGCCTTAGTCTTTGCAATTTGGTTTGCAGAGTTTCATTGTGGGGTCGAATCAGATGTTGAAATGAAATAATATGCACAGATTCGCAGCCGATCCAGTTGTCAGAAACTGCCTTTACGACAACTTGAGGTGGTAAAGGATCTGAAAGTGGAATCATAAAATCCATTTCATGTGTATTTTTCAGCTGTCGTCTGTTCAGTATGAACTTCTCGAAGTGCAATATTTGAGATTTGTCGGATTCTTCAATGGTAATCCAAAAAAACTGGGCCTCGCCGTGAACCCTGTAGTCCCAAGCGAAATTAGGATTCAATATAACGTGGATTCGCATGACATTTGCTGTTATTGGAAAAATTTCAGCATCAATATCAATTCTTGGAAACTTACTCAGCAGGCTGAAAAGCTTGCCGCCCATCTTCCTATTATGCACCAACTCGCCAAGCTCATCCGGGTTAAGGTCTAGCAGGTGTTCCATAGAGGGGTGTTTACTTCTGATTTGACGTATTATGGTATCGGGAAGATCAAATTGACAGAGAGGATGGTCAAATGTCCACATTCTTTTCTCAATAGATTTGCAAATGTTCAGCATAACATTTGAGAACTTTCCCCATCTTCTATTCATACCAATCAGAAAAAGGGCTCGACATATTCTTGCCGAGTTCTGAGCAACATAGTTTGAATCAGATGCCAAGGCAGAATCCATAATACGGCTTTGAGATATATATGCCTGCAAAAGGAGGTTTGTCTTGCCCTGAGGAGTATCCAGATTACCTCCAATTTGACATTCAGCGGCTGTCTCTGATAATCTCGTAAGCTCTGTAGCTTCCTCTTCGCGAAATTTTATTCCATCGAACTCACTACTATAACTGATCATTGAGAGCACATCAGCTTCCGTGGCCCTTGGGTCGCACATTTGATTGAAAATTTCCACGGATTCGTTGAGCAAGTAGAAATCAGATGAGATACGACCCAAATCCTTTGGAATAAAGTTCATGGACACCTCGTCATAAACAATCATCTGAAGAGTGTGTAATCGTTTTGCCGAGTTAACTATCATGGTCTTTCTTCTGTCGTATAGTTGTGGGTCTGATGCTACTTCTTCCCAGTCAATACCATACGTGAAAGGATTCTTTCTCATCCTCACGAACATGTAGGTATAGCCCAACCATTGGATGGCCTCTTCCACATTAGTGACACTTCCCAGAGAAATCTCTGCATTCAGATTATCAACAAGTTTAGAACCAAACTTAGATTCGATTGGATGCTGCTGAGTAAGCAGCGAGACGTATTCATCCAAAGAATCACTGGAGGTGCATAGTATACCAGTACCATTGGCGGATCCAAACCCTGGCCTTCCTGCACGGCCGAAGATCTGGATCACATCAGAAATTCCAAGATTTGTAAAGCCACCCTTCTTAGAGTCGTAAACTTGTGTACCCTTTATGATGACACAGTCCGCGGGTAAGTTCACACCCCATGCCAAAGTGGCTGTACAGCACAAAACTTTGATTGCACCATCTTTAAACATTCTCTCAGTTAGATTACGGTCAGTGCGCGCAAGTCCAGCGTGATGGACGCCAAAACCAAACTGAAAAATCTCTTTGATGTCTCTATCCCGATTCTTTCCGAGTTCTTTCGAATACTTAGCTTTGGCAGAAGGATCTGGTGCAAAAAGATCTAAGTCACCGCGCGATTGGGCCATACTTATAAAGGTTCTGGAGCTTTTCACCGTCTCCTTCCTTGAGTGCACAAAAACCATCACTTGATATCCATTTTGTATCATTTCGATCAGCTTCTCATAAGATACTTTATCTATGTTTTCTTTGCACTGCTTGCTGCCTTCTTTGCCTCGACAACCAAGTAACTGTTGTTCTAATGGTTTTGGACGAAAGGATTGATCGAAATAAAACATTCCCACTTGTCTGTTAACTCCCAGAAAGTCTGCGACATCCATAAAGTTGGGTAAAGTGGCAGACAACCCCACAATACGAATCATGGATTGCGAGCTCTCAACTTGCCTCAGCGTTCTAGCAACCAATGTCTCAATGACGGAGCCCCTGTCCTCATGCAGAAGATGTACCTCATCCACAATGAGAAGTTTGACCTTTGAAACAAGACCGTTGTCACCGTTTGCTTTTCTAGTAACGACATCCCATTTTTCTGGAGTAGTTACAATAACTTGGGTGTTCATTATTTCGCTCTTGGTCAGCTGCATATCACCGGTCAACTCCCTGACTTTAATGTCGAAACATGCCAACTTCTTTTGGAACTTTTCGACAATTTCAGCAGCTAATGCCTTCAGCGGGGCCACATAAACCACCTTAAAATCATCGTACTGGATCTCGATGTCTCCAAGCTCATTAACAATAGAAAACTGTTTAATAGTATTGAGAACTGTCAAAAGGGCAACATCTGTCTTACCGGCACCTGTTGGAGCACAGATCAGCATGTTTTCATTAGTTTCGTATGCAACTGGGTAAACCAACGTCTGAATCTGGTTCAACGTTTGGTAGCTAAACGTCGCTCTACAAAACTCGTCAAGATCCTGCACTTTGAGCAATTTGGTGTAAAGCGATTTTCTGTGAGCACCTTGATCTGCGGCAGGAATTATGATTTCTTCATGAGTCTGTAGGGAAGATCTGGTTGTTCCAACAGGCAAACTAAACTTCTGCCCTGAGACTGAAAGTATCGAAGACCCACCTTGTTCGTACTTTCTGAAAACATGAGGATACTTCACAACCCTTTCTGCAGGATTTAATTTCTGGTTTTTGGCAAGGTACGCATTCTCTGCCACCTGCTCTTTGATTTCCCTGTGACTCATCAGCCTAGAAGGGCTGTTTGAGTCTAGAATCAGTTGCAAAGTATGTTCTACGGGCCGGGCAGTCAGTTGCTTTCTCGATTGTAGTACAAATGAGATGATTTCTAAGTTCTCAGCTCCCAAAAGATTGAGAAGCTCGGATTCCAACTGGCCTTTATCCTGAGCGTGCAATATCTCCAAAATCGATTCCAACATAACATCCTGAGGAAGTTCAGTATTACAGTTCTGAATAAGCCGTAGCAATTTCCTGTAAGTGGCATTGTGGGTCACTTTTTTATGAGATTTTAGTATTGAACTGAGTTTTTCAAATGATAAACTTTTGAATTCCTCAAAGATATCGTCCCACTCGTTCCTGTCCTGAGCCAATACTGTAAGTGCTGTCTTTTGATCCTCTGGTTTTTCAGTGGTTTGAGAAGGTGCAGTTCTCTTCATTCTCTCAAAGATCAACGACTTTGAGGCCTCAGCCATGACCTGCATGGCCTGCATATATGAGCCAGCAGATTCGACTGAGTATTGGATGCTCATTGCGAATAGTCCTAAGGATCTGTATGTTGAATATCCTTCTAAGTTACTGCACTTCTTGAAGATCAACTCAGTTGGATCTATAGAGGACCTTACAATCCAACGTTCCACGTGATAGAATGCCATGAATCAAGAGCCATTGGGGGCCCTCAATCTCTCTACTAGACCTGCCAATTCGTTTCTGGGGCATCCTGTAATCCTTTCCTATCCTTCCCTTTGTACAATTGGCATTTGCGTCGTTATTATGGAAGATGATCCGACCTTCTGCATTGGCTCACACTGATCGCGGATTGATTAGTATTGCTTAGTCGATCGTTTGAGAAGTATCTAGAGCTTGTTTAGCTGCTTTCGTTTGATTTCGTATGTTGTAAAGTAGAGTAGCTTCAGTGTTTGACAGGATAGGTTGCGAGATAAGGCCTTTGATATCATATTCGGTGTTCACGGCTTTGGAAGCTATTTCCGACCCTGAGTCTCTTGAAAGGCATCTGAATCGCTTATCCACTAGTTCTGGTCCAATCAATGGCAGCTTCTGTAGATCTTCAAAGCTAGGTCATCGCTCTCTTAACAGTATCTTAATTGCGCACTATAGCTTGAAGAATCGCTTGTCGAACATTCGATCAAGAAAAGATCACCAGCTTCATAATTCAACGACCATGAGTCTGAAGCAAGCTATCAGTCGGATAAGGTCCATACCGGAGCTTCAAAAACGATATAATCTCTTTATCAATATCAATTCGTCCGCTGAGAAGCAGTTGATCAATAATGGCGATAAAAACTTACCACTATCCAACCTGGTTGTGGGAGTCAAGGATAACATTGTGACTAAGGACCTCCCAACCACATGTGCGTCCAAGATGTTACAGAATTACAAATCGCCCTACGATGCCACCTGTGTGAAACTCCTGAGGGAGGCTGGCACAGTTATTGCCGGGAAGACTAATCTTGACGAGTTTGGTATGGGATCTGGTGGTATTCACTCACATTTTGGGCCTGTTTTAAACCCTCTATTTCCAGATGAAAAGGTCATTGCAGGTGGGTCGTCTTCTGGTTCTGCGGCAGCTGTTGCAGCAGGAGCAGTTGATTTTGCATTGGGGACAGATACAGGTGGATCTGTGAGATTACCAGCAGCCTACAACGCTGTGTTGGGTTTTAAACCAACCTACGGTCGAATTTCCAGGTATGGAGTTGTGGCATATGCCCAGTCACTGGATACCGTCGGAATATTAGCCAACGATATGGCAGTCTTGCGCAAAGTGTTCAATGTGCTTAACAAGTATGATACCAAGGATCCAACATCTCTGAGTGAGGACCTCAGGAGAAAGGCTGACAGCAGTTTTAAAGGAAGCGAGAGGCTGCGAATAGGCATTCCTCAAGAATTCTTACAAGGCTCAGTTGCGGCCGAATATAAGGGACTGTTCCTACAATTCATTGAAAAGCTCATGGACATGGGACACGAATTGTATCCAGTCACTATTCCCTCTGTTAAGCATTCATTACCAATCTATTACACTCTGTCGCCTGCCGAGGCTGTATCTAACCTATCTCGATATGATGGGATAAGATATGGGACCAGGGACCACACTTCAGATATCGAAGATGGTACACTCTTCGCACCGACAAGAGCAAACTTTGGTAGAGAAGTTCAAGATAGAATTATCCTCGGAAATTATAACTTGTGCTCTGATAGCTTCAAAAATAACTATGTCAAAGCCCAAAAACTGAGGTTAGGCTTGATGAAAGACTTTGATCAGATATTTAAGGAACCGAACGTTCTTTCAAGCTCTGAAGGGAACAATTCGGGTGTCGACTTGATCCTTAGTCTTACAGCTACAGGTTCGCCTGCCACGATTGAATCATTCACCAGCGCGGAGAATTCTTCCCCGACAAATGAATATCTGAATGACGTTTTCACCATGCCAATGTCCTTGGCTGGTTTGCCAACTCTTTCCATTCCGATTGCTAAGGGAGTTCCACTTGGGGTGCAAATTACAGCACAACATGGAAATGATAAAGCAGTCCTTGATCTCGGTGAAAAAGTCGTTAATTAAATCTATGTCCCATGCAAAAAGTATGTACTCTTTTACCATTAAATGCTTGTAATATATTCCTTCACCTTCAAAGAAGTGTTCGTCCTATCCCAGAGAAAGCGGTCGGCCCATATGATATCCGTTAAGTCTGACTGTATCTTCTCCAGCGACGATACAGTAAAGCCATGGGTTCTTTCAACCAACAGTTTAACAATATCTTTAAGTAGCCCATCATCAACGACAAGCTCATGATGCCCGAAAGAATTGTCGCCCTCGTCTTCAGAATCAGCCTCGGCTTCAGAGCTGTCGCTCTTGTCCTCCTGGTTTTCATCTTCTTTTGCCGCTTCACTTTCTCTGAGTTCATCAACTGTAGAGGGTCCATCAGAAGAATCCTTAGCATACTGCTCCGGATCTACGTCAGCTACTTTTGCACTACCCTCAGAATCAGGTTGAGGCTCGGCAACGGCATCATTATCTGTGGTTGACTTCCTCTGCAAATCATCATTCCCGAGAGCAACTGGTCGGTGACTATCTTCTGGTGTAGCATTTTCTCCTTCATTAATTTGAAGTTGGGCCTGAAGTTGAGTCCCCGAGCCCGTTCCAAGTTCGCTCACTGCATTATCTGGCTCAGTATCATTGTTGCGTTGTGAATTTTCAAGTTCAGACGCTTCTTTCTCAACTTTTGCTTTCTCATCGCGTAGAAATAGTTCCTGTCTTTCTAAATCTCTCTGGCGAGTGGCTTTGCATTCCTGGATAAAATCGGCCGTAGACATTTCTTCGATACCCATCTGAGCATTTGCAAACATTTCGGAGGCTTTGATCACTCGCTCTCTATCGCCAGTAGTGGTTGCATCGCGATAAATGAGCTCGATATCCTTTAGAAATTGCCTGGGCTCAGAATAGTATCCATTCCACAAACGCTCCTCGATTAGATCAAGATCCATGTTGAAAAATCTACGACCCGTGGCTATCTCCAGAATCATATCCTTGTCCTTGACATACGCCGGTTGCCAATTGGGGTCTGTTTGAGGCTCGAAAAGATGAACTAGGAAAGCATCGTCAATTGGGGGCTTCCTAAACCTTTTGTACCGGCTCTTGAAGAGGTCCATTAATCCTGATAACTTAATCTTAAGAACATTCTTCAGTCTCATGTCTTGACGCTGAAAAGATTTCAGCTTCTTTCTCAGAGAATCATCTGAGGAAGTTGCGTCTTCACTTTTGGTTTTGTCGTCAGCTTTTTGATTGTCTTGCGCTAAAGGTAACTCAGGAAGTGGCTTTCTTCGTTTCCGGTTAGTGATGAAAAGAGTCGGCTTCATGCGTAATAAATGGGCAATAAACCCAAAAAAGTCTTTTCTCTGGTGTTTTGTCGGCTCCTTCATGGTAAAACACTCCTTTCCGAATTCAAAATGTTCTATAGGACCACCTATTATATCGCTTAGTTGTAAATTCTCAGAAATCCCAAGAAGAAGGACCTTTTCGTTACCATGTAAGGATCTCAGCAAAGTTGATAATGTTAGGATGACGGACTCGGGGACCGCTTTGCACCATACTTCAATACTGGGTATAAATATCACCGATGGTTGTCTCTTACGTGCCTCCAGAAAGCTCTGAACCACAGCCGATTCCAAAGTTCTCCCACTATCTGATACAAGAGATGCTAAGTCAAGTCTTTGCACATTGAACTGTTCAAAATAGTTGAGAATGGCTGAGCCAATGTATTGCTGCCCGTTCCCTGCTGGTCCGGTAATCAAAAGCTTTGGACTGCATATACGGGAACTTGAGATTCGGTCCAATAGGGCTCGCTGAGCGAAACTTGTAGTATCTGCACTTTCATCTTCATACTCAATGTAATGCTGAATCAGTGAGGTATTGTTCTTGATCGGACCGTCATCCTCAGGTAGAATCTTTCGCAGCTTAGTCTTGATCTCTTCGAACTGCTTCTCTAGAAGAGGTTTGAGGGAATCGGGAAGCGGTTGCGCCGTACTTCCTGTTGACCTTGCCGAAGATGGAACAATTTTTTTCAGCGCCAGCATGAAGTCTCCTGTACTGGTCTTGACTTGATCGGGGTCAACGAGTAGTTTCTCATCACTCTTATAGATTTGCGGGTACTTTCTCTGGATACTCAGTAAAGCTGCCTCAGTGCAGAGAGCTCTCAAATCAGCACCACCATAGCCTTTTGTTAGTAATGCTAATTGTTTGATGAAATCCTCCGAAAGGGCGGTTTTCCAGCTTTTCGTGTGAATTTTTAGAATCTGAGCACGCGATTCGAGATCAGGTAGAGGGAAATAGAACTCTCTATCGAATCTCCCCGGCCTTCTCAACGCTGGATCAACTGCATCAGGTCTGTTGGTAGCACCAATGACGATAACTTGACCTCTGTTGTCCATACCGTCCATGAGAGCTAGTAACGTAGATACGATACTGGCGTGAATTTGTTCCTGTTTTGAGCTTCTCACAGGAGCTAGACCGTCGATCTCATCGAAGAAAATTATGGCTGGCTGTTGCTTTTTAGCCTCTTCGAATAATAATCTTAATTGCCTTTCAGCCTCACCAACCCACTTTGATAAAATATCGGCACCTTTCCTCATGAAAAATGTGATCTTATGACCCTCTGACGAACAACTAGCCGCCAGCGCGCGGGCCATTAGCGTCTTACCTGTTCCTGGTGGCCCATGGAACAAGACACCTCTTGGAGGCGTAATGTTGAAATTTTGATAAAGCTCGGGATACAAGAGAGGCAAAGCAACCATTTCCTTCAACTGATCGATGTAGTTGTCAAGTCCACCGATATCAGCAAACTTGACGTTCATGTCAACCCCCAATGGGTCGAGATCCGCGATTTCGGGCTTCTTCTTCTTCTTCGTGCCATTGGTCTTAGCTTTTGGAGAAGCCCCCAATGGTAAAATCTCGTCCTCTGAAGAGTCGGAATCGATAAGCAGCTTGTTGTTCTCCCCCGAGGGACCCTGATTGTAAAAATTGGTATTTTGGCCGAATATAGTTGTTACATCGTTCCCACCAAACGGTCCACCTGTAGGGAAGAGTCGGCGGGTCGGGCCCATGTTCTGACTCGCATTCCAGCCACCACGACCGCGACGAGGGGAGGGGTTTATGAAGGACGCCGCATTTTGTCGGTTCAAGTGCTCTTCAGCATTTGCCTCTGACAATGGGGGTGGTAGTCTATAATTAACGGGTTTTGTTCTCTCTCGCAGCGATCGCTTCTCCCGTACGGGACTATCCTCTTGAAGCTCTCTGATCTCTTCCTCGAGCGCCAGAGCTTCGTCATCGAGGTCCCGGTGACGACGGAAATCCTCCACCTCATCGTCGTGCATTCTAGTTCTGCTTCTGAGCCTACGAGAAACCCGCCGAGGAGGAGTCTCGGGCCGCACGCGGTGACGTGCGGATCTCCGCCTTCGAGCAGCACGATTTCCCACCCCCAATTCCTCCTCGTCCTCATCTTCCTCATCTTCTGGATCGGCCACCACAAAGCTCTTGTCTGCCATCCGACGTCGCCGCTTCACTTCATTTCTTCTGTAAAATCCACTTTCCTCGCTCTCGTCCGAGTCTTCGTCCTCATCCATCGCTTCATCCTCATCCTCATCCTCGTGGAAACTCTCGTCCTCCGCTTCAGGGCCATTCAGTCGTTTTCTGGGCTGTTCCGTCTCCTCCTCTGCATATTTTTCCTCTCCGTCGACATCCGAATCTTTATCCTCAGCCTTCGCGCTATCACTGGGCCCATTCTCGTCCTCCAAAAAATCAAACCCTGATTCTACTTCCGCATAATTCACTTTCCTCAGAGATCGGCTAGTAGTATGTATTATTCCATTACCGTCCTTTATTTCGCCCGATTCCTCGCTATCCGCGGACCTTCTGCGGCCAAGACTGCGCCCTCTCAAATGACGTGCCATCAATCACTCGAATATCCTCTTACGACCTCAACTGGAACGCTATACGGATTCTAGTCCCACTCAACCTGCTCTAAAAGGTGGCCTTTGATCATATATAGGGCTCAAATTCCAATGAATCTCATATCACATCTAACGGACCCAGCCCATATTGAAAAATCCACAATTAAAGACAAAATCAACGGTAAAACGCCTATTTAAAAGCATTATGGAGCCTCTTGAAGCCTCTTGAGCTCTTGTGCTCCACTCAACCGTGCTTCTTGTGCTCCGTTGCTAGTGCACACAATTTTTCCCGGCTCTTAAAGCCTTCTTAAACACCTAGACGTTATCTCGTCCACTTCCCCCGAGTTCAAACTGGCTGGGAAAGGGAACAGTCCTGCAGGGACTTACTATTATAAACGGCATACAGCAAGGTAGTCTGATTGTCACGTGCTGCATCCAGTACTATACACGACTAGTTAATCCTCGGGTTGTTACACTGGGAGCACCCTGATGCCGGCGAGTCTGTCCACGACTGGGGCTACTACTGGATGCGACAGGATTGGACCGATGACGGGCAGGGATCTGAGGAACTGGACGGCGACCCCGAAAAAATCGCCAAAGAGGCCCACTATCCCTAGAGACTCAACCACGAACCCGATAAAGGTCCATTTGAACAGGATAAGCAGAACGCCCAGCACTAGGAAAAACGACCCACGTCTTTTGTTGGGGCGTGTGAAGAAAATGTACGTCTTCTGCGGGCCAATGATCAGAAGGACGCCGACCAGAAACAGCACGTTTCCCAGTGCGAGCAGAGCGCGGTCGAAGAACGTGAATACGCCGAACGTGAAGAACAGGAATCCACCGAACGTGAATGCCACTCCGAACTCTGCGGGAGAGAAATAACGTTAGTAGCTGTGACAGGGGGGCTCAATCGAAGTGCGCAGCACAAAACATACTTTGGGATTCCGAAAGCCACATATTCGCGTCTGTTTGGTCAGATATCACAAGAGGTTGAAGATGAGTTTCTAATAGATGTAGTCCTCTCGAAGCGATGAACCGTGCGACGCGAGGGCTCCGAGAGTAGCTCGTTGAAAGAACGAGCTGGTGGCCTCGGAATGCGGTCCTGTGGGTCCAGTCGAGTCTAGCTGGGCTCTAGTAGCTCAGTCTGGGAGGCTGGGCCAGTGTGAGCCCTACACTTGTCCTTTTTCATCCAGACTCAGACTTTCTGAAAAGCACTTTTTCCCACCTAAACATAAAACTTGACGCTCGACGTCAAAATTGAAGCTCCTTCAGGGGGAAGAAACCACCTTACACCTATGCTTATGCCACTTCTCGACCACATACTGTGACAACCTCAAGATCAAGTCCCCAAACGTCCTCCGTTGCCGGGGTCGTGGCGGTGCTTCAGGGCTAGTTAAGCGCGTGTCACTCTCTACGCACGGTAGATCATATAAAGGCCCTGTATTCAACCAGCACTGCCCTCTCCACACCAGCTAGCGCCCCAGATCATCCAAGCATGCCTGGAGATTTGCCCACCTACGAAGAAGTACTGAAGGAGGATGCCCAGCGGATCCAGGGCTCCCAATCCGCGCCGATTCCTGCCTCCCCTCCACCAAGACCCCCCCGCCCTGGCTCTTCGAAGCAGTCGGTACCGCTACAGAGACCAACCCACTCTTCGGCACCGGCCCGGCCCAATCTACCCTGGAGGTACCCTCGCGGATACCACTGCAACAAGTGCAACAACACGGGCTACAAGCTCAAGAACGGCAAGTCCTGCAGGTCGTGCTGGCGCCGTTTCGCCCCGCCAAACAGCTCAAACGCGCTCCCAAGACTCTCCTATAGCGGCGGGTACTCCTACAGCCCGTTCGTGCCCATGAGCCCCATGTTCCAGAGCCCCGGGCCGTCCCCACAGCCCTACAACACATCCGGACAGCCTCTGGTGGTCAACCCAGGGGACCCCAGGCTCGGAGGAGTGCTTTGTGGCGAGTGCAGGGGCACCGGGAGAGTAGCGTTCCTGCTCGACGAGGACATATGCCCTCTATGTCGAGGCATTGGGAGACTGGTCGGTTAGCGATGCAAGGCACGTGACTTTTTTATCTGTTCGTTCGATACCACAGTTGTTGCCAATTTTTCACCTGTCGAGCGAAGAGTTGCTTGATCATCAGAACTCTTTAAAGGCTACAGAGTCGCAGAGTGGTTTAAATACACTCTAGGCTTCTGTTACTTCTGGAACAAGATTGTAAGATGTATCACCCGCAAGTGGAAGCTTTACAGGGAAGACAGGGGACTCCCTTGAACACTAGACCTGTGCAGCCATACACTCTACGGTTGCCTGTAGACCAGGATGGGTTCTCTTGGCCCAGTGTTGGCACGCGAGAAAGGGCGCAGGAAAATGAGGAGGAGGAAAATGCCCGTATAGAAAGAATATCTGGTGCTGTAAAGACGATTTTGGAGGAATTGGGTGAGGACGTCACCAGGGAAGGCTTGCTCGATACTCCAACGAGATATGCCAAGGCTATGTTGTATTTTACCAGGGGATACCAGATAAATATTATGGATGACGTCATCAAGAACGCAGTTTTCCAGGAAGACCACGATGAGATGGTCATCGTGCGCGACATAGAGATCTACTCGCTGTGCGAACATCACCTGGTTCCATTCTATGGTAAGGTGCACATTGGGTACATTCCTAACAAGAATGTCCTGGGTCTGAGCAAACTGGCTAGGTTGGCAGAGATGTACGCCAGGAGGCTGCAGGTGCAGGAGCGTCTGACAAAGCAGATAGCGATGGCTTTGAGCGAGATCTTGAAACCGATGGGTGTGGCTGTTGTCATCGAGGCGACACACATGTGCATGGTCTCAAGAGGCATTCAGAAAACCGGTTCTGCGACCGTGACGTCGTGCATGATGGGCTGCTTCAGAGCCCACAGGACCAGAGAGGAGTTCTTGAGCTTGTTGGGCAAGAAGAGTCTATGATATATGTATGTACGTTTTAACCACAAACCTCAACGATCTTTGAGCGTTGGTGATGGGCCACCACGAAACATAACAAAATTACAATCTATATTACTAACATCTATTTAACACCAGTGTTCAAATCATGATACCCATGTCTTCATCATCGTCGTCATCTTCGTTTGCACCTAATCCAGTCGATACAGGCAGATTTGTCACGTACAGGCTGTTGGCAGAGCTCTGTCTTGAAAGAGACTTCGGCGTACTGAAGTTCGATCTTGACTCTGGAGTTGTGCTATAGCATCCGTTCATCAACGAGTTCATAGGTGGCTTGGGTTCGAGGACAAATGTGGAGTTCAACTTGGACTCCACCGTCGGCAAGGATGCGTTTGCGTTTCTTAACGAAGTCATCGAAAGTGTCTTCCTCAATGTGTCCCTAACTTGCCTCAAGTTCCGTTCACGGGATGAACGTGGTTCCAAATGCATTGGACTTCCAGACTTGCTGTTTTGCACCGTTGAAGAGGGCGAGGTGCTACCATTCAATGTCAGTAAAGCCAATGTACTCGAAGAGGCGGATCTGGAAGGTTGTCTCAATGAGTGAAGAGACGAGGTAGAACCACTTCTCTTGGGCGTCTCGGGGATATCAATAGTGCTCTCGTCTGAAGCGGATGTAGCGAAAAAGTCCTTAACAAATGGATGGTGTTTCAACAAAGCTGCTGAAGGTCTCTTCGCTGGATCTTTTACGAAACAGCACTGTAAGAAACTCCAAAATTCATTCATCTTAGGATCTGCCCGCATCTCTTCATCGACGTAGTAATCAACTTTTTGGATACATTCCAGAGTTTCTTCATCGTTATCACAATCGAATGGCGTGTAACCTAATGCCATAAAATAGGTTAAAACCCCAAGCGCCCAGATATCAACTGGATAACTGTAGCTCTCCAATTGTGCCACTTCACTCTGAGAAAGGCTTCCAACGCCCTTGCAACGAACGATCTCCGGCGCAATATAAGATATCGTACCAACGAATTCTTTCAAACATGTCGAGCTGTTGGTCGATTCAACTTGAGCTGCCAGACCAAAATCAGCCAAGATGACATCATGCGCCTTTAAATCGTAGTTGAAATCACCGTGGTGCTCGTCTGGCTCATTTTTGTTGACCCTGGATCTGAACAGCACGTTCTCAGCCTTCAAATCCCGGTGGACCACACCGTTAGAGTGCAAAAACTCGAGAACACTCAGCAGGCAAGCACAGTAAGATTTAGCCTGCAACTCTAGGTCCAGTGAGCCGTTCTCGATAATCTTCTCATACAGATCACCTTTTTCGCATAATTGTGTTATCAGAACAATACTCTCTGAAGTCTCAAAGAAATCAAATAGCTGCAGAACATGATGGTGTCCTTCGAATACGTCAAATGTCCTGAACTGCTTTTTTTCTAGCTGTCTGATTTTGTCGCTGACCAGTCTCAATAACTTCACTTCTCGCTGGATCAGTGGCAGTTTGCCCTTGATCATGGTCTTGTGCACCAACTTCATCGCATACAGATCCTTGGTGTAAACGTTCATACATTCTTTTACCACACTGAAGTGTCCATCTCCCAGCATATTTCCTCTGGAAACATATTTACACTGGGAAGTTCCCGTGCTCCTGTTCAGCACAGGCCAAGGTACATAATCATCCTGTCCTTTTCTTTCACTATCCGATGGGCTCCCTACTGCAGTCGCTGAAACCGAAGGTAGCTGGGTAATAATCATCGACTCTCTTCAAACAGAACAAGAATACGATCTATTTTTTCCGTAGTATCTTGCAATTCCTCAAGAGATTCAGAGAGTGTAGAAGGCTATATACAAGTTAAATAAAAAGCCTAAAACAAGTAACATGCAAATCTCACCAGATGATAGTGCAAACGACTCATGCACGCAACAAGAACGGTAAGGGAGGGGTCGGATAAGGAGTAGGACAGACCATAGGACTAGAAAGCGATTTTTTCACGTACAGTTGCTCTTTGGGTGGTTTCTTCCAACACCCAACCGGGGAAATGACGGATTTTCCTTTTTTTTCCGGCCCACTCTACTTTTTCCGACGTTTTTCCACTTTTGATCATCATTCTTCCGAGGTATGGATATACTCGATGTGGGGGGTTTAGGCCGGCGAGTTGTTCCCGCGGATAAATTGCACGGGACAAGTTTCTCCGAAAGGATGAGGACAGTACACAGTATATTATTGAATTAAGTAGTAATTATTACAGAATAAAGATTCTAGGAAGGGTTCGCAAGAACGTAGTTTTACCGGTAGCTGAATCATTTCAAATTCCAGTGCTTGAGGCCCGAATGCGAAAGGGCAGCACAGGTTGTTCTTAGTTCCGGGATTGGAAGACAATATCTTGTACTTTTCGAGCGCGGATCTTCGGGCTCGGTCTCCATGTTTAGTGAGACCAGCAAGCCTTTCTCGGTGATAGGATACTCGAAGAATCCCTGGTCAGCATTTTTTTTGGACTTCTGGGTTGTTTGGTAGCCGCGTAGGCCGTTGGTTGGGGAAACCATTCCGGGGATTACACGATCGCCGATCTTGACGTCGTATAGTGTAGAGAGGTACTCATTCTTCAAAGCATTCTCCACTGGAATGAGGTCTGACCAGTTTCTTCGGTTCAGGAAACACTTGTCGCGGCGGTTTCCAGATCCAGAAACTTCGACGTCGAAGAGTGGCACGGCGTCCTCATCGGTCTCGTGGTCGAAATGGTGAATACCTGCCTTGGACTGCAACAAGGTGACCATGGGATTTGGAGGTGGGGTATTGACCACTGCACTGGAGATGACGTTGAACATTAATCTCAGGTCATTTTCCGGTTCGTTTTCAACCTTAACGTTGTGTTTCTCACTCTCATGCGACTGGAGAATGTGGTGTCTATGTCTCTTGGTCATGAATCTGCCAACGGATGCCAAGTGGACATCGCCGGAGAGGATGGTGACCCTGATACCGTACTTGGCACCATAGTCCTGCAAGCGAGCGACTAGCATATTTCTCTCCTTCTTGTGATGCTTGGCACACCAATGATCGTTCAAATCATCCAGAAGTTCAATGTCTCCGTTGAAACTGTTGACTAGCCCACTGGCGAAGAATCTCGACACACGCCTAACTGGGGCTAGTAGGCGGGAAGAAAAGAGCCATTCCAAGAGCACCAGTCTGGGATATGCAATGGGAACACCCAGCATCACCAACAGATGATCCATCTTAGAGGCCTTTGCCTCTTGGACGAGCTTTTCGAACACAACGTCGTAGGTGGAGCTGCTTACGATTTCCTTCAGCTTTCTTTCGGTTCTACAGTCCAGACCGAGAAGCCCAACTGTAGGGCCGAGCCGAGTGAAAACAGAGTGGCTGACCTCTTTGATGTAAGGACTAGGGTTCTTGCCGAGCAGCCAGATGGGATCCTCAAGGTATGCCTGGCGCTCCGTGACACTTACATGGTGTTGGAATAGCATGTAGTACTTGTAAGCGTGCTGGCCGATGGAGCTGAACACATCGGTCTTCATGAAGGAATCTGAGTAAGAACCAAACCCATCAATGATGTCGTGATCGTCCCAAATGTTGACAGAAGGTATCGTTGCCGTTGCTAGCGGGAAGCATCTCTGGGTACACTTCGACTTCGGGGTCGACCCCTTCCAGTGTCCGTAACCATACCATTCGATGTACTCTCTTAGATAGAAGGCATCCAGCTGTCTGCGAAATTCGGCGTCAACCTTCATGAAAAACTTGCGGTGCAGGTTCTTCGTCTGAGTCCACTCCTTCACCTTTTCGCAGAACACTCCGATGCCGTCAGAGTAAATCTGGTCGCCTCCCCCGAGCATAACGTTGTAGTGGACCTTCGAGTGCTTGTTCAGAATGTCCAGCCACATGGACCCCTTGAAGGAGGTCGTATCAACGTTCAGCGAGAAACCATTGCAGGAGAATGAGATAGTATTGAAATTCGTGGTTCTCGAAGGGATAAAAAACCTGTAGTGCGGCTCCAGCCGTCCATCCACACTGTATTTCACCATCTGCTCCACATCCCCAAGCGGAATCTCAATGTTGTAACGAAAAAACCGGTACACGGACTCGTCCCAAACCTCCTCGTGGAACAAGGTAGGCTCAAACTCCCCATCACGAAGTTCAGGGCCCTCGCTGGAGCAATCGGTCTTTAGAGAACATCCCACTGTAAACTCAATTCTCGGGGCTACAGCTTCCCCGTCCCGCGTAACAATCAAAATAGAACCATTGTACACTCCCGTATCGTAATCCACTTTCCTCAACCTCAACGAAGGCCCGGTAACAATTCCACTGGCCTCAATCGGCGAACCGTCCACACAGTCGTTACAGCCTTCTACGTTCTTCGCGTAAAGCGACTCGGTGTCCCACTTATCGAACCAATTGGCACTCAAAGACATCCTAGCGTGCTACAACAAAGTTCCAAGCAGCTTCCAATGGTTCAGGAGCAAGTATTTATACTCCTGTAGCATTCTTGAATGGCTGTGAACATTGCAGTGAATATTGTCACGGCGCTATCAAATTTTAACGTAACCCTCCTTGCCCAGCTTATAGAAAATTTTTCAGGCTGCGATGAGCTGCGATGAGGTGAAAAATGGTCGAGTATTGACATATTGAAGGTGTAAATAGGCAGAGCTAAAACATAGTAACGATTGGTTAGGGACTTTCTAGAGTGGTTTTTTAAGCATGAGTGAGAGCAGGAAACGTAATGCTGAGGAGGAAAGCATGGAAGAAAATAGAGTGGAAGAAAATGGAGTAGTCGAAGAGTTTGCTGGATTGCAACTGTCGGGAGCGACCATGAAGGCTGTTGAGAAGATGGGATTTAAGACAATGACTCCAGTACAGGCCAGGACAATTCCTCCGCTTTTGGCTGGGCGGGATGTGCTGGGTGCAGCCAAGACAGGGTCCGGTAAGACACTTGCGTTTCTGATTCCAGCAATCGAGAGATTGCATTCGCTGAAATTCAAGCCCAGAAACGGGACTGGTGTGATCGTTATCACGCCTACCAGAGAGCTAGCTTTGCAAATTTTTGGGGTCGCGCGCGAGCTGATGGAGTTCCATTCGCAGACGTACGGTATTGTCATCGGAGGTGCAAACAGAAGACAGGAGGCAGACAAGTTGACGAAAGGTGTTAACCTGCTGGTTGCCACCCCTGGCCGTCTGTTGGATCATCTTCAGAACACTAAGGGGTTTGTGTTCAAGAACTTGAAAGCGCTGGTGATTGATGAAGCAGACCGTATTCTGGAGATCGGGTTTGAGGATGAGATGAGGCAGATCATCAAGATCTTGCCCAACGAGGATAGACAGTCAATGTTGTTCTCGGCCACGCAGACTACAAAGGTCGAGGATCTGGCAAGAATCTCCCTGAGACCGGGTCCGTTGTTCATAAACGTGGTTTCCGAGAAGGACAACTCCACGGCAGATGGGCTGGAACAGGGTTACGTTGTCTGCGACAGCGACAAGAGGTTTTTGTTGCTGTTTTCGTTCTTGAAAAGGAACCAAAAGAAGAAGGTTATTGTCTTCTTGTCGTCCTGCAACTCTGTGAAGTACTACGCAGAGTTATTAAACTACATTGACCTGCCCGTGTTGGAACTGCACGGCAAGCAGAAGCAGCAAAAGAGAACCAACACCTTTTTCGAATTTTGTAACGCCGAGAGGGGGATATTGATCTGTACCGATGTCGCAGCGAGAGGACTTGATATTCCAGCGGTCGATTGGATCATCCAATTCGATCCTCCTGATGACCCTAGAGACTACATTCACAGAGTGGGTAGAACAGCCAGAGGAACGAAGGGGAAAGGTAAGTCTCTCATGTTCTTGACTCCAAATGAACTAGGATTTCTAAGGTACCTAAAGGCTGCCAAAGTTCCCTTGAACGAGTACGAGTTTCCAGCAAACAAGATTGCTAACGTGCAGTCCCAGCTGGAAAAATTGATCAAATCCAATTACTACCTACATCAAACCGCTAAGGATGGTTACAGATCATATCTACAAGCATACGCATCGCACTCGCTGAAGACGGTGTACCAAATAGATAAGCTAGACTTGGCCAAGGTAGCAAAGTCATATGGATTCCCAGTCCCTCCAAAGGTCAATATTACGATAGGTGCCAGCGGTAAGACTCCACAGCCCAAGAAGCGCAAAGTGCATAAAAACTAAGGAAGCTAAAATGTATGTTACATATCAAGGTATAGATTAAACGTGTAGAGTATTCAACCATTAAAAATTACCCAGAAAATTAGCAAAATCAACTGGAGAATAGCACTAACCCTCGATAGTGCTCTTATGGCCATCGGAGACTCCTATCATCGTAGCTCTATTTACTGTCACCTTGTATGTTGGCCCACTGTGACTGAAAAATTTTCGCCTTATACTCATCGAGAGTACAACAGAACTTTGGTTACTCATCGGTATAACTAAAATCACAGATATACCAGATCCCCGATTAAAATGTCTGTTCAACTATCCTTTGATAAAGCGAAGGGGGTCAATCAAGCCCTCTCCTTGTCCAATAATCTAAAAATCGCTTTAGCTCTAGAATATGCTACAAAGGACGTGAAATTGGCAGTTAGCGAAGACTTGGAGGGACCACAACTGGTCGACGGCGACCGTTTGCGTTTGATCGACACAGATGCCATATTGAGATATGCTATGAACGATTTTGAAGGACAGAGAAGTGAAGAATATCATTATTCTTTGTCATCGCTCGAAAACATGTTTTCCAAAAAAGACGTACCAGATCAACACATTGAAACTTGTGTCTCCAAGTCATTGGAGAACTACTTGACTTCCCTCGAAGAACCAATATCTGCTACCAGACTGATCACTTTTGCTAATGCTTACGCTTTGAAGTCAGAGTTGGTGCAGCAGAAGTTCACTGAACTGCCAACCAGACTTGCCAACGCTGTGAAAGCTGCAAAGAAACTTTCTCCACGTTCCCTGGCAAATGTTAAGAGAACTGGGAATGTCAATGTTGTTGAGGACTTCACAGTCAGAAAACAAGGCAAGGAAATTTTGCCAAAAGAAAACGAGAGGAATATTTTGATTACTTCTGCTCTACCTTACGTTAACAATGTGCCACATTTGGGTAACATTGTCGGTAGTGTTTTGTCAGCTGATATCTTTGCTCGTTACTGTAGGGCAAGAAACTACAACACCTTGTTCATTTGCGGTACTGATGAATACGGTACCGCCACTGAGACAAAAGCACTAGAGGAAGGTGTCACTCCCCGTGAGCTATGTGATAAGTACCATAAAATTCATAGCGACGTCTACAAATGGTTCCAGATTGGTTTTGACTATTTCGGTAGAACGACTACCAGCCAACAAACCGAGATTGCTCAAGAGATTTTTACGAAATTGAATGACAACGGCTTCTTAGAGGAGCAAACTATGAAGCAACTATTCTGTCCGGTTCACAAATCCTTCCTCGCTGACAGGTTCGTTGAGGGTGAATGTCCAAAGTGTCATTATGAGGATGCTAGAGGTGACCAATGTGACAAATGTGGTGGCCTACTTGACCCATTTGAACTAATTAATCCACGTTGTAAGCTAGACAATGCTACCCCAGAAATAAGGTTCTCTGACCACATATTTTTGTCGCTAGACAAATTAGAAGGATCTGTTTCTGATTGGGTCAAGACCTCTTCAGTAGAGGGCAACTGGTCAAAGAACTCTAGAACTATCACCAATTCCTGGTTAAAGGATGGTTTGAAGGCACGTTGTATCACTAGAGATCTCGTCTGGGGCACACCAGTGCCACTTGAAAAATACAAAGACAAGGTTTTGTACGTTTGGTTCGATGCCACAATAGGATACCCCTCTATTACTGCGAACTACACCAAGAATTGGGAGCAGTGGTGGAGAAATCCAGAAAATGTCAAACTATACCAATTCATGGGCAAGGACAACGTTCCTTTCCACACAGTCATTTTCCCTGCCTCGCAGATTGGTACCGGTGATAAGTGGACCATGCTGCACCATCTAAACACCACTGAGTATCTGCAATACGAGGGCGGAAAGTTCTCCAAGAGCAGAGGTATCGGTGTCTTCGGAAACAATGCACAGGATTCAGGTGTCTCTCCAAGTGTGTGGAGATACTACTTGGCAGCTGTTAGACCAGAGAGCAGTGATTCCCACTTCTCTTGGGACGATTTTGTTGCTAGAAACAACAGCGAACTTTTAGCAAACTTGGGTAACCTGGTCAACAGACTGGTGAAGTTTGTGAATGCGAAATACAACGGCGTAGTTCCATCCTCCGATATCAAGAACCTTGGAAACTTCCCCGCTCTGAAGAAAGACATTGAAGACATCCTGAAGAACTATATTGATGAAATGGAGTTAGGTCATGAAAGAAGAGCATTGGAAATCGCTATGTCCTTGAGCGCTCGTGGTAATTTGTTTTTGCAAGAAAACAAACTAGACAACACCTTGTTCTCCGAGCAGCCTGACAAATCTGATGCGGTTGTAGCCGTCGGTCTAAACATTCTTTATGCCGTGGCCTCCGTCGTGGGACCTTTCATTCCAGAAACTTCCGAGAAGATTTACAAGATGCTAAATGCGCCTGCTTTGAAGATCGATAGCGAGTTCCACTTGGCTATACTGGAAGGTCACAACATAAACGAGGCAGAGTACTTGTTCCAACGTATTGATGAAAAGCAGATTGAACAGTGGAGGCAAAAGTATGGTGGTAAGCAGACTTAAAATATCTACCACTCATTATATATAGGAGAGTATAGATTTTTCCTTTGAGTTAGATATAAGATGATAAAGTATGAACGATCTCAGCCGCAATGTCAGTTTGCTTGAATTCACAGCTTTTTCTTATGTAGATGAGCTAGGTATGTTGAAAGTTCGATGACTTAACAACGTCAAAATAGCTGTCATCAACTAGTGAAAGAACTGCACGGAAAAGACTCAATTTAATCTCCAAATGTCTAAGGCTATTGTGGAAAACGTGTCAAGCATCCTTGGCCCTCGCATTCCCCTCGAAACTATCGCTCAAGGTGCAGAAGCAGTGGTGTTCAGTACCACAGTTCATCCATACCTGCCCAATGCTGTTGCAAACAAGAAATACATAGTAAAGTACAGGCCCTCAAAGAAATACAGGCATCCGTTGATTGATCAAGCATTGACAAAACGTAGGACGCTTAGCGAGTCGCGTCTACTGTCCAAGTTGTTCATGATTGAAGGACTTAAAGTTCCGCAACTAATAGCCTGTGATCAATACAATGGTTGCATATGGCTTGAGTTTCTGGGACAGGAACTGCCAAATGGCCATGGTTTCAGTAACTTGAAGAACTTTTTGTGGATGTATGCATCGAAGGGCCAAAACCCTCTTGACCATGTTGTTAAGAAAACACTGCATTCAGTAGGAGAGCAGATTGGATTATTGCATTGGAATGACTACTGTCATGGAGACCTGACCAGCTCTAATATTGTCCTGGTTCGAGAAGGAGAAAGCTGGCAACCGTACTTGATCGACTTTGGTCTAGGCTCGACGTCTAACTTGGTAGAGGATAAAGGTGTTGATCTTTATGTGCTTGAAAGAGCAATCATGAGTACACATTCCTCTTACGCTGATGACTACAACAAGTGGCTACTGGATGGATTTTCTGATGTTTACCGAAGTCATGGCAAGATAGGCGAGGAAAAGCTGAAAGAGGTTCTGAAGAGGTTTAACGAAGTGAGGCTTCGTGGCAGAAAACGTAGTATGATTGGCTGATACCTTTTGTACGTGCTGTAGGGATACTTAGGATCATTTTAAACCTTTTCTCACGATGCCCTTAACGCATCCCATGACGCCGTTGAATAAAATGACATTATCACCTTCTTTAACATCTCTAATGTCAATCGGATACTCATCTATCAGTCCCTTTTTTAATAAATAATATCTCATGGTTCCACAAAGGCAACCAGAGGCCAAAGGTGGAGTCACATATCTAAACTTGTTCTTATCGTCCTCCTTGTGCTTGATAATTGCCACGTTCGTTATTGACCCCTCCATCAGTTGATTGGCATCATTGAATACAAGAATCTCGCTGGAGGCATTTTGCCCATAACTTGAGGCCATTTCCTTAAGCCTCTCTCTCGCTGCGTTATAGTGTTCTCGGTAAGTCGTTTTGAAAGTGGTAAATGGGGAAACTGTTATAGGTTTGGAATCCACAAATACGTTCCAGCTAGGTGTTGCATCTGGCAAAAAAGCGCTAAGTATTGTGTTCATGAAGTATGAAGAAGCCGATGGTAAGCGACAAAGCGCTGGAGGTCTCGCCAACGGATGTGCCTCGACCCGCATCCTCCCATTCCTTAATATCAGCACTCGCATCTTGTAGCATGCCGTTTCCTTGAGCAATAGAGACATTTTCTGCTCAATGTTGGAGACCTCATGGTGCTCCGGCAGAGCTTCGATCAGCTTATCCAACAGCAGTTTCAAAGGTATATGCGTTCCCCATTTGAAAAAATCCAGGCTAAAGTTAAGCCTCTTGTAGTGCTCTCCAATCAAGAGAAACCGGTTGTAGAAAATAGGATATAAATCGTCGTGGTCCTGGCTTGCGTCGGGAGGCGAGGACCGCTCTGTTGCTTCACTTCCATTGAGAAAGGACAGTAAAGATTCATCGTACTCGCCGATAGATGATGAAGTGTCCTTCATAGTGTCAAATAAGCTGTCCAGAGCCCCATCTGTCCCACTATTGGCCAGATTTTCCGAGCAGAAAAGGTCGTTGCTTTGCTCGTAATCCCACAGCCGAAGCCGTGAGTCGATCTCACTGAGCTCAGTAGTGTGCTCGCCATTAGAAAGGTCCTCAAATACATTTGTGAAGCATGGATCGTATCTTAGAGTGGAAAGTATTTCAAATTCATCGTTGTCGATCGCAGGTTGAAAGTATCGGTCAATGACGTCCTTTTGAAGGACATCCATCACTTTCTTCTGGGAAGCAGTCAACTCCTTAGCGGCCGTTTTCTTCTTGGTACCCATATAAGCGGTAATTGAATGTGTGTAGATGTATATGTTTGTCTCTGTCTTTTAGCTGTGATTGAGGGTTCTTTGATTATTTCAACAGAATAATACCTAAAGATTCACTTAGACTAACTCGAAAGAAACTGAAGGATAATCCCGGAAGATGGTTGATTCTATCAGTCGTATCACTTCAGCGTTGGAATCGGCACGAGTGATTACCCTAGAAGCAGCTGCTGTAGCGTCTTCCAAGCTGAGTGAGTCCTCATACACGCACTACTCACAGAACATAGCACCAGAGCAACTGAAAGATTTACTAAGCTCAAGAAACTCCCGAGAGGTTAAAGATGGACTTAGGAGGCTGATAGCCGTGATGGCTTCCGGAGATACTTCAATTGACCCTGAATTGTATTTTGCAGACGTTGTGAAGAATATTACATTCAAAGATTCCAAGGTGAAGATGTTAGTTTGCATATACTTGCAGAGGTTTGCTGAAAAGGACACAAGTTTAGCACTGTTATCCATAAATTCTTTACAGAAGACCCTAACGGATGAGAGCCCCGAGACCAGGGCGTTGTCTATCAAAGCACTTTCGGATATCAAGGTTCCATCTCTGTATCCAGTTGTCCTACACACTTTGAAAAAGGCTGCATCCGACCCATCGGCCATTGTAAGAAATGAGATATCGTTCGCAATACTTAAGCTATTCATCGTGCAGAAGGAAGATCTAACAGATGACTTGGTCGCGTTGTTGAAAGATTTACTATCGGATGCTGACCCTCAGGTTATATCTTCGGCTTTGTTGGTTCTGAAGGAATGTTTTCCTGAAAGGCTGGAATTATTGAGCGGACATTTTCGTTACTTCAGCAAAGTCTTGCAGGAAATGGATCCGTGGGCTCAGTTAGCCGTTATACCGCTAATGGTAAGCTACTGCAAAACTTTCATGCCTCGTCCCACTGTCATGGATAGCACAACTCAGGAAACCATACCATTGCCGGATAGGTATAATGAGATTAGATTTCCGGTTTACGACGTGAGGTGCCATCCCGATTTGGAGCTCTTCCTCAAGTCGTTAAAAAAACTAGTATATTCTCCCAATGCCGCAGTCATAGTGGCCTGCTCAAATGCATTTCTTCAGCTCGCTACCCCTTTGCAGTTCAAAGAGTCTCGCTTTCCGCAGGCCTTAGTACGGATTATTTCTTCTTCATCCAATAAGGGTATTCAAATATCAGTCCTCCAAACGACTTTGTTACTTTCTTCTATGGATTCTACGTTATTTTCGCCTCACGTCAAGAAATTCTTCGTACTACCATCGGATGACGGGACAGTGGGCTCGCTGAAGATTAAGATCCTCTCTCTTTTGATTAATGACTCCAACGTGAAGAGCATTGTGAAAGAGTTAAAATACATCATAGCTGCTTCTAATATTCCTGCGCTAGTAATTGCGGCAACAAACTCGTTGGCGGTGTGTGCCAGACTTTCACCTGCTTGGGAGACGCATATAATAAAGGATCTGGTATCTCACATGGAGGTTGATAAACTTTCTCCTGCTGTCCTGGATTCTTACGTTGACGTTGTGAGAGCGCTAGTGCAAAGATCACCACGAAGGCACCTGCCCAGCGTAATGAAACTAGCCAAAGTCATTGACGAAGGCAATTGCTTGAATGATAAAGCAAGGGCGGGTATCGTCTGGTTGTTTGGTGAAATCGCAGCTATCGAATATAAGATATGCCCTGACGTTCTGAGGAAATTGGTACCAAACTTCGCATATCAGGGTCCAGAGACTAGGCGCCAAATTCTGCTCCTCTCTGCCAAATTACTTTCGTATGATATAGATCACTGGAAGGAAGAGCAATCCAACGAGCAGTACGACTTTGATAAATCTAGGATTGCTCAGATTTTCAAGCATGTTTTGTATCTTGCGGAATTTGATGAGGATTACGATATCAGAGACAGGGCGCGTACAATCTCCTCTCTTTTTGATACAGGTAAGCATGAGATTGCTAGCCTGTTGTTTCAGGCACCGAAACCAGCACCAAGGGTGGCGCTGGCTGTAGTCGATCCTGATGATGAAGAAGATCGCACATCGCTTTGTGATTTCGGTAACTTGGGATTAGATGATTACGTGCTAGCATATCATACAATGATACCATGGAATAACGACGAAGAAAAGACAAAGGAATACTCAGAGATCCCAGCGACATTGAAGGATTATTCTAGATATAAGAAGAGCTTTTCGTCGGAAGGTCCCCAGCGAGCTACGTCAAGATCGCTCTCTACAGCTGTGGAATCCACGACGTCCTCTGGTAGCGGTAGCGTATCCGATATCGATAATCCACCGAAGCAGGGTAGAAAGTACCGTCTCCAAACCTTGGACGAGTTCTTTTCTGACATTCCTACCACATCGAATGTCAGTAGGAAAAAGAAAATCGTTATTCAGGAAGAAAGCACAAGCGAAGAGGAGGAGGATAGTGATGGAGACGACAGCTCTGACGAACAAGATGAGGACGATAGTGCTGATGAGACTAGCACCTCTTCTTTGTCTTCCTCCTTCGCTCCAGATGTTTTGCAATTAAATTAAGTAAATAGTAAACTCATTATTTTCAGAGTACAAGATCCAGCTCTGATATACCAGTGATCTCGCTGCCCAACGCTGGGTAGTTGGGCACCAGTGAGTCGACATACTGAACATAAATGCTATTGTAGAGCTTCCAAAATGCTGTGCGGACATGCTTTGCTGGGTGAAATAGACCTGCCCAAATATAGTTGGTGGCCACACCGGGGCCTGTGGCACAGCTTAGCGCTTCTAAACCTTCAAGAATACGTGAAATTACGTGCGGGGATGTCTCGAACACATTAGGCATTAGTAAGTTGATAAAGTGAATAAAAGTGTCTTCAAAACCACAACCCATGCAATTTAGCGCCAAGTGTTTTATGACGTTTGCCGCTGTTTGTCGGTGGACCAGGTCTCGATCTGTCAAAGCGTCCTCCACTAATGGCGAGATGAGATAAATATAATCTTGTGACATGTTCCCAATGTATTCGAACATGAAAGCTAAAGCTTTCAGCACACCGTTTTGAACATTTGTCTCAGGTGTCTTGTACTCGTTCATCATAGCAGGTAGAGCGGTGTACGGTCCACATGACTTAGCAACGATGCCAATGGCAATGGCGGAGCATACACGAAGTTGCCGTTCTTGTACCTTGAGATTGTTCAACAAAGCAACAAGAACGTCCTGCGGACCAATGGCTCGAGCAATAAAACCAAACGTGTCATTGGCTACCCTTCTAGTTGCCTTGTTTGGGCTTTTAAGCAGTTCCAAAAGCTCAAAGCATATTCTCATCCATTCTTTGGGCGCAACATACTCAGGCGCCAAGTTTGCAATACGCCCAATCAGAACTGTTATGTTGATTTGCACCTTTCTGTGCCGATTTCGTAGTATAGGGGTCAAAGTAGGTACTATTTGGTTTATTGGCGGTTGTAACCTTGATAAATCTGAAGAAGCAACAGCGCTTGACATTGCACTTAATATAGACCCCAAAACTTCTGGATAAACCTCGCCCAAAGACTCATATAGGATAATCGAAAGCTTGTTTAGCACCTCGAATTCTTCGCAATTTTTTATCACTGGAATAAGGATGGAACATAAATCTGCAGCATGCTCACGAACTAACGGTGATTTATTCTTAAGTTGCGTTAGAATTATGCTCACGATCGGGGAAAGGAAAGGTTTCATTCTTCTGTTCATGGCAGTTGCCACAATCCCAAATCCTTTAAAGATACCACTGTCGTTATTCGTCTGCTCCTGGAATGCGATAAGTAAAGCATCAATGAGGCGTGTCTCCAGTCTTGTATCAAGATCAGCGGTTCCGAGGATAGATACCACTTTCCCGACAGTATGTGCCGCCATAGTTCTAAATGGCTCTGCATCATCTCGAAGGGGACCTAAAAGACTCTCAATGATGAATGAGGCACCCACCTTTTCTGACATTATTGTGGTAGTGTAGGTCACAAGTTTGTTCATTTGCCGATCTAAAGCTGTGCGTCTCACCCAAAAGTTCTTGAAGAAATTGGGAGCAACTTCTTGCCTTAGGTACTTAGGAGTAATCCCTTCTGTTTTGCAGCACTTTTGTAAAACGATCAACACTGCCTTTTTCATTTCATCATCTGGGGAGGTAAACTCACGATTCACAGTTCTCATTATCTCTTGAGTGTAATAACTGGCATACTCTGCATCCATCAAGGGAATGAGGGATCCTAAGGCTTTCAAGAAAGTCGCTAAAACTTTACCTCGATGTGTCCTTATCCCCCTCCACAATGGTTCCAGTACGATATTGAAGGACTCTATTCCGTAGGGATAAGACATTTGAGCCAGTGCTGCTATTGTGTTGGCTGTAATTGCACGTATTGGAGTATGCTCGTCCGTTAATCCATCTTTAACACATCCTATGAGACCCTGTAGATGCGGCAGAACATCTCGCTTCATCAATAAACCGATTTGCAGTACTATTTTCACCCCTGTATGGCGTGCTTTCCATGATTTCTTCGAATGGCAGACTGCATTTAAAAACGGTATCAGGTTGGGAACTCCAAGGGCCTTTGCAACTACTGCCATCGCTCTGGATGAGATATTTCTAACGTATTCGTCCTCGTTATCGATGTCAGGACGCATAGCGGTAAGTATGCCGGCCAAACCAGCCGCATGTGCCAGAGTAGTAATTATTTCTCTCCCCGTCTCTCGAGCAATAGAGTCCTCATCGATCAAAAGTGGTGATATTACAAACAGTATCTGATGTGTGTAAGGGCCAATACCACTTCCTAGAATGTATAGCACCCTCCCCACAACCTTAATCATGAGATGACGTTCTTGGTCTTCTAGTGTCTGGTCGACTAGAATAGGTAAGAGGCGCTCGAAGATCAGTTCAGGCCCAAAATCTGCTGATTTCTCCTGTAGGCTTCTCATAGCCGCCTTCCTTGCGGTAGCATTTCCATTTTTGATCCTGAGAAGAAGTGAGACAAGGGTTCTCTCCTTCTGCTCCTTTTTGGTCAGTTCCCCCGCCGGCTTTTCTTGCAAGGCTAAGGCGAAGTGCTTGTAATCAGATGGCTTTAGGAATTTGAGGTTGTTTGAATCAGTAGCTTCTGTCAGCAATGTGTTCTCCAGTTCTTTATTCTCTTTCGGGGACTTTTCAGGAATTTCATAGCTCTGTACATCCCACCTGGATCTTTTAACCATGGATTGTGGACTCTGATCTTCGGGACCGACCAATTCTAAAGGCCTTTTTCCGTTGTGGGACTGATTTTCTGGTATTCTACTATCAATTCGACGTTTATGGTATTCATCTTCCCTCGCATACGTACTCTTTTTATTCATCCGCTCCATCAACTGATCTTCCTGCTCATTCTGGGACGCTTCTTGCCTAATACTGGACCTTACTTCTTCAGGAATGGAATACTGACCACCTGGACGGCGCTTTGAATCACCTCCTAAGCTCATCGTAGTCTAGATGTTATCTCGTATTCCAAGTGCTTACTGGGATGTCTTCTTAGTTATGCCGTTGATTTATCAGATTAAATGATGAATTTCGTTTATATAAAAATGGCTTCATATTGAGAGGGATACAAACCATCAGCTTGAGTCCTAAGCTATTTTTGAGAGGATCTCACTCCAACTGCCGATGAAGGCCATCAAGATTGCATTGGTCCTACCATGGCTTCTAAACATAGCTGCGTGTGATTCTGATACGCCGGAAAGCACAATGCTGGAAATTGATCAGGACATTGTGCTTTCTGAAGACGCTGACACTCCATCTAGTACTTACAATGAGGAATGCATGCTGGATGCTCCCTATGAGTTTGAAAGCGGATTGGTTGCAGATGACCAAGAGCTGACTGAGGAGGATACAGATGAAGAGCAAGGTCAAAAGAGAGTACTATCAATAGAAGTTCAGGAGGAGATCTCGTATCCATACGAAGAAGAGCTTTTGATAAGGCCACTTCCAAGCAATTATCTCTTGACTTCTTTCTCCTTTCGAATGGATTCGGAGCAGTTTGCGCCTGGGAAATCCGGTTTGGACTATGACGGCTACGGCCACTACACCGTGTTTCCGATGGCTTTCAGGCCCATA
The DNA here is from genome assembly GCA_003705175.3 of Torulaspora franciscae. NCBI lineage: Eukaryota > Fungi > Ascomycota > Saccharomycetes > Saccharomycetales > Saccharomycetaceae > Torulaspora > Torulaspora franciscae. The sequence goes on from PPHX03000012.1 coordinate 110,616, forward strand.
ATGGATCACACGGGCACAAGACAAATGCATTTGAGATTTACCAGAGGGTTCTGGCACGCCGAGTCGTGGGGGCGTCTTCCACATGACGGATTCAAGTCTGGTGGTTCTGGTGTTGAGCTTTGGGCTGTCATTGAAGCCGAGTCGAAAGACCAAGCTTACAACCAGTGGAAAACTTTAGCCAACTCGCTGAGTGGGTTATTTTGCGCTTCCATCAACTTTATAGACAATTCGAGGACAACGTATCCTGTCAGGTCGTTCCAGCCGAGCGACCGCCTGCCTTTGTTTGATGAGGATAAAAAATTGTATCTAATAAGAGCAGCATTGGCTAATGAGCCGGTTTGCACTGAGAATTTGACACCATTTGTTAAACTTTTCCCCACGAAGGGTAGATCTGGAATATCTTCACTTCTCGATGGCCATAAAGTTTTCGACTCTTCTTGGCATAGTTTATCAATTGATATCACGACAAACTGTGAAAATGACGATGGAACTTGTAAATATCAGATGGAGGCCTTCGTCGATGTTGTCATGGACGTTCCAAATGTACTGAATAGAAGTGAAAGACCAATTCCCAAACCGCTTCCTGGTGACAAGCTTCGCTGTGACCTTTCAAAACCCTTCGATTCGTTCCAGTGCTTCCCACTTCCTGAAGAGACTGAAGTCTCCTATAGCTTGTCTAAGATCTATGGAAAGCAAATTTTGGGATCCAGCCTGATCTCTAGCCACCCTTCTCGTGTTTGCGTTGAAGCTACAAAAGAGTGGATGGCTTATGTCAAAGTTGGAGATACATATTTCTCCACGGATGACAACTGCTTCGAGCTGAAAGATAGCCTTGACCACGACATTTATCTTGAGTCTGATAATAGTTCGAGTGTGGTAAACTACGGCGATGCACCACTTTATGTGAGTAGATCGCTAACTGGTTATGGTCAGGATAGGGGAGGTCTACGTACGGTCTTCAAGAACCCTCACTCCAAGCCGGTAAGAGCAGTCTACTTTGAGTCCCTGCCATGGTTCATGAGGGTTTTCTTGTCCACTTTGACCTTAGAACCAGGTATCAACTGTGACAATAATCTTACACTAGAAGACGTGGTTGGTTCGACTTACTATTTGCCCGCTGTTGATCGTGCTCGCCCAACGCATTTGGAGTACCTTATCACTGTACCTGCTAACACGTCCTTCGCAATTTCCTACCAATTCGACAAATCGCTGCTTCAGTACGCTGAGTATCCGCCCGATGCGAACCATGGCTTTGAAATCGAATCTGCTGTCATCACTATTTTAGAGCCTTCGGGATATCAAATGAGAACCGCCACGTTGCTGCTACTTCTCTCGACACCTGACTTTAGTATGCCTTACAATGTCATTATTCTCACCTCAACTGTCATTGGGCTGATCTTTGGTACTCTCTTCAACCTAATTATCAAGAGGATGGTATCTGTGCAAGTAGCTGATCAAGTTCAAGCTACTTCAGGGTTAAAATACAAGGTCAAAACGCTCAAACAAAAACTGCTGGGCAAAGTGAAAAGTCTGAGAGGATAATATGATTGGTATGGCATAGAACAATACTTAACATAAATTACACGCTTAAAAAGGATCTTCATATGGGTCTTCTTCGTCATAGTCGTCATCTTTTTCAAATTGATATACAATCGCTCCACCCGTATTGAAGCTTTGAGCCTCCAAAAAGGGTAGCTCTAGCTGTTCTTTGGCCTTTTTCTGTTTGGCAGACGTGGAAAGATTGAAAGTACTCAACGCCTGCAACATTTCCGGACTCTCTGTTTCTTCGTCATCGGCCGATTTCGAGCCTAATATAATGTCGTAAGTATGAGTCTTCGTGTTGAGCTGGAAACTGTAAGATTGAGATCTTCCGGACTTTCTGCGTGTAGTCAGTGTTAGTGCGAACACATCGTTATTCATTCCGCGAGGAATCAAAAGACGCGCCAGGTCATCCTCGACCTCATCCTCTGTGGTAGTTTTCGGAATGACTGGCTGTATTTTAATTATTGTCGTAGCCATAAAGTTCAGCAGTTCCAAAGAAGATGGATAATGGGCGACAGTCTTGTCCTGGTATTCGGGCACATCCGCATGGTAAACCGCCAGAAGAGTAGAGTGCCGAGATGCAATAGATCCCACGAAGTGCGAAATATGATTTGTAGAAATATAGTTCATGGAATCTATGACAACCAGAAACTTGGCCTTAGCCGGCTGGTTTGCAGCCGGGAGATACGATTGTATAGTCTGGCTCAGTTTTTCCAATGACATCTCTGATGCCCTGATAAATATGTCTGTGTAACTCGGTTTGTTGACAGTTTCGAAAGAAACATATATCATAGTGGTTTTACAATTATCCTGGGCATTGTAATGAAACTCTTCTAGTAACTTGATCGAAGATTGTGCAATGGTATCGGTGACTAGCACTAAAGGCGAAAAGTCTACCAAACTGAGAGCTCTTTTCAGCAAAATGGACGGATTATGGAACGAATTACTCATTGGTGGTGTATCGAATGTATAAGAGCAGCCTGACAGCTCCAGTAGAGGCGTATCCAAGTCTAGTGGAAAAGCTCATCGGGCATCAACTGGGCTGAAAGTATGACAGTCATAGAAAACGAAGCTAGTTGAACTTGAGGGTCCAATTGATATCTAGACGGAACTCATCCTGACAAGGTGTGTTTATCATAGATCCGTTCTTTAGGTGGTTAAAGCTATAATTCCTGTTTAGCTTCAAGCCTAAGGCCAAAATTGGGCTTTTTCTGTTTGAAATCGAGTCTTAAGAGAGAAACTAGCTGTCAAGATGCCAGTGGTTTACGGGCCCCAGCCCTTGAGGCCTCTAAATTCAGAGACTAGACATGGTTTCGAGGAACAATATAGCAGCGAGCAGTATCTACAGTCCCTGGCGAACGATTTTATATTTTATTTCGATGACAAGAGGCATAGAACCAATGGGAGCCCAACTCCGGAGGAGGAAAAGGCTGAGGATAAAAATCATTACTACCAGCCGATATCTGACTGGAAGATCATGAAGGACCGACAGAAAACTGTAAGCGCTGCTTTGTTACTTTGTTTAAATTTGGGTGTGGATCCACCGGACGTTATAAAGACGCATCCGTGCGCTAGAACAGAGGCCTGGGTAGACCCGCTGAACTTTCAGGACTCTAAGAAGGCCATTGAGCAGATAGGAAAGAATTTACAGTCCCAGTATGAGACATTGTCGCTCAGAACAAGATACAAGCAAAGTTTAGATCCTTGCGTCGAGGACGTTAAAAGGTTTTGCAACTCGTTGAGGCGAACTTCGAAGGATGATCGTATCCTTTTTCATTACAATGGACATGGAGTACCTCAGCCGACTCCGTCTGGGGAAATATGGGTTTTCAATAGAGGTTATACACAATATATCCCGGTGTCATTGTACGATCTGCAGACCTGGCTTGGTGCGCCCTGCATATATGTGTACGATTGCAACAGCGCAGGTAATATTGTAACTAATTTCCAGAGGTTCGTTCAGAAAAGAATAAGAGATGAGGAAGAAGGGATTTCCAATGCGACTGCACCGTCCCGCGCCTCAGCCTACGCTGAGTGTTTTCAGTTGGCATCCTGCAGATCAGATGAGCTGCTACTAATGAGCCCTGAGCTTCCCGCGGATCTGTTCACATGCTGTCTCACCTGTCCCATCGAAATCAGTGTAAGGGTTTTCCTAATGCAGTCTCCTTTGAAAGATTCGAAGTACAGCATATTCTTCAAGAATTCTGGCGATAACTCAACAGATCCCCAAAAGTCTTTTAAATCTAACGTCCCAAATGTAAACATCCCAGGTGTTCTTTCTGACCGGAGAACACCCCTCGGTGAGCTAAACTGGATTTTTACTGCTATCACAGACACTATCGCATGGACGTCGTTACCCAGGCCTCTGTTCAAGAAGTTATTCAGACATGACTTGATGGTTGCTGCATTATTCCGAAACTTTCTCCTCGCTAAAAGACTTATGCCATGGTACAATTGCCATCCAGTTTCAGATCCCGAACTGCCTGACAGTATTGCAGATCATCCTATGTGGAAATCCTGGGACTTAGCGTTAGATGAAGTATTGGACAAGCTGATCCAGGACTTTAAGAATGCTCCCCCATCAGCTGATTTAGAGACGAAGATGATTTTGCAACAGCAGGAACTTTCACAGAACCAGCAGACGCAACAACAGCAGCAGGAGGTGAAGCCTGGTAGCATCCAGGATAAATCAAGATTTGCGGTAGCAAACCTGAGCACAATGTCTTTGGCTAACCACCCTGCAGCTCTAACAACATCCAAAAAGTCTTCAGCGAATGTTTCACAAGTTGGGCAACAACAGCAGCAGCAACAGCAGCAGCAACAATTTACAGGGTTCTTTGAGCAAAATCTTACAGCTTTCGAGCTATGGCTGAAGTACGCTTCGAATACGAGACATCCTCCAGAGCAGCTCCCAATAGTCCTGCAGGTGCTTCTCTCCCAAGTGCACCGCATACGGGCTCTAGTTTTGTTATCGAGATTTCTCGATCTAGGCCCATGGGCAGTATACCTTTCGTTATCCATCGGTATATTCCCCTACGTACTCAAGTTATTGCAAAGTCCGGCCCCTGAATTAAAGCCTATATTAGTCTTTATATGGGCCAGAATCATGTCCATTGACTACAAGAATACGCAAGCAGAGTTAATGAAAGAAAAAGGTTACATGTATTTCGTCTCAGTTCTAGTTCCCGAGTGGGGCTTGAATATGTCACCATCAACTGGCAGTTCACTGAGCGCTGGTTCGCCACTAAGTATGGCCGCTCCTCCTAGTATTCATGCACCACGAAGTCAGCAGTATCAACAACAAGCTGCAAATGGTTTTGGGTCTGTAAGCCCCGCAATCCACTATCCATCTAATGATACGACTGATGAACAAAAAGCCATGTCTGTCTTCATCTTGTCATCGTTTGTGCGGAACTTTCCGCTAGGCCAGAAAAGCTGCTTCAGTCTAGAGCTGGTGAATAAGCTGTGTTTTTACATCGATAATTCTGACATCCCACTTCTCAGACAATGGTGCATCATTCTCACTGGGCAACTATGCGATCAGAACCCCCTTAATCGATATATTTGTATGACAGCTGGCGTGATAGATACTTTGGTTCGATCTTTTAAAGATCCCGTTCCCGAAGTGAGAACTGCAGCACTACTAGCTCTAAAATGGTTCATATCTGACATCGATGATACAGATAACATTATTAAAATTCAGCAAGATCTGGAGCAGAATTATCAACAGCTGCATGCACAACTTCAGCAGCTTCAAAACTCCGCACACCAGCAACAATCTCAACAACTCGAGCATCAACAACTAAAAATTGAGCAGCAACTACAGCACTGCCAAGTTATGCAGATTCAGTTGCAGAATATTGATTCAAGGAAGCTTAAAAGGCAAGAGGTTTCCAACCTAGTTTCAGTGTTAGCTCTTGTTAACGATGGTTCTCCGCTTGTTAGGAAAGAGGTCATAATATTTTTCTCCCAGGTGGTGTATCGATACATTAATTTCTTCATCATCGTGGCTTTCAATGAGCTTACCGAAGAGGTGATCCAGATGGAAGGAAATGATGCCGAAGCAAGGAGCTACGAAGATAAGCATTCTGTCAGTCATGGATCAGTATTTACTACCGTTTGGGAAGCATTGCTCATCTTGGCGGAGGATCCATACAAAGAAAACAGTATCCTGGCAGGGAACGTTATTGAGTATATTTTACTCGAACTGAGCGTCCATAAAGAACTTGGCGAAGCATTTGTCAAAATGGAGCAGTATTTGATTAAGAAAGGTGAAAATACAATGCAAAATGGTAAAACGGGATTTAGTGCATCTCAAATTCAAGTCCTGAAGCCAACGGTCCCCTTTTCGATGGATACTGCAAGGCACCAGGATACACGTAAGGAGCAAGAAACTATTTCGCATTCGAGAAGCAATCTAGGTCGAATATTCCGTGCATTAGGGTTCAAAGACTCGCCCGCGGATAATCGCGAATCGGCTCACTCAGCTAATCTCCACAGGACAAAAGGATCTGGCATATCCTTATTGAGTCAGCCTCATGGAGCAGCTCCTCTGGCAAAAACTGCAAGTGCTCGCAGGGGCAAGTCTTCCTCGAGGATGCCTTTGGAAAGCACGTTTTTAGATTACTCCCGCGAGTACTTTCAGGAGCCGCAGATGAGAAAGCAGGAGGCAGATGAGCTTGGTAGTGTTGAGTATAGTGCGAGGTTGTGGCGCAGAAATCGGAACGAGAATGTTATTCAGGAGACACAGGCCCAAAAGAGTCTGGCTCTGTATGGTGACTGGTCTTACCGATGGGCTGCCATCGACAACAAAACGCACCCCAAAGTCATTGAATTCGCACAATTTGAAAACTATCTAGTCTCCGCAGATGAAAGAGACATCATAACAGTCTTTGATTGGGACGAGAAAGAAACCCTTACCAGGTTTTCGAACGGCAATCCTTTTGGCACGAAAGTGACAGACTTGAAGTTTTTGAATGAGGATGATGCTGCGCTGTTACTCGCTGCTTCCTCTGAAGGTATTGTGAAGATTTACAAAGACATTGACTCCCCAGATAATCTTGAAATGATCACGGCTTGGAGAGGTTTGACAGATATGCTGCTAACTCCAAAGTCTAGCGGTTTGCTGACAGAATGGCAGCAAATCAGGGGTTCTTTATTGGCCACCGGGGACGTCAAAATAATTAGAGTGTGGGATGCCCATACTGAAACTGTCGAAGTTGACATTCCTGCTAAAACATCATCTCTCGTTACATCTATCACCTCTGACCAACTAGCTGGTAACATCTTTATTGCAGGTTTTGCAGAGGGATCCATACGTGTCTATGATCGTCGGATGGATCCCAGAGACTCAATGCTTCGTCTCTGGAGATCGGGCAACGGTAGGCAGCGTACGTGTATCAACAACGTGCATATGCAGAGAGGCGGTTACAGAGAGCTTGTGAGTGGTGCAACAAATGGGCTTGTCGAATTATGGGATATCAGGTTACAAGAACCCGTCGAATCTTTTAAAGATGAAAACATGCAGCAACAGGGTGCACAAAGAAGAACGACGACCATGACGACCACACAGGTCCATGAGCACGCTCCCATCGTGGCCACGGGGACAAAACAGATCAAAATCTGGACAACTTCTGGAGATTTATTGAACAGCTTTAAGAACTACCATAACGCTGGGGGAGTTGCAGGGACACTGGCTGCCACTGGTATACGCCCAACAATACCATCCAGTAGTTTCTTGTCTGCGATTGTCTTTCATCCACACAGAATGATGCTTGCTGCTACCAATTCTCATGACTCCATCATAAACATATACAAGTGTGAAGATAAACGGTCTGACCTATTCTATTAAGGTCATAATTGGCTCATTCAGTAATTAATTATTGTCATTTGGTCAAATGGATGACGGTAATAAGGTGGTGTTAAAAATCCTTGCATTGTATTTAATTTGTAATTAATTTGGTATTCGTCAATCTATCAATGGGTTCTCTATAAATCACTAAATTCTTTTAGTTATGTTTTGACTGTTAATTTGATGCCCTTTCTGCTTGGTAGTTACATGAAGCCAGGCATCTTCCATGCCGAGAAACCAAGACAAAAGGCATACAGTTTATTGACCTAGTACAGGAATCTGAACTGTGGATTCTCATCTCCCAGTCTTGGATCAAAAGGAATTGGCTCATTCAACCTGTGGCACCGGTCAATGATTTCCTCCTTCTTCTTATTCTCTCTTCTGTATAGCAGAAATTGGATAACTGTGAAGACGATAGATAAAACTTGGAAGGCTAGGCAGATTGACAGGCCCCGGATGTATCTTGGCTTGTCAGAAGCTAAGAAAATCTGCCCGGATACTAGACCAGAACCTGAACCAAAGAACAGATTAATTCCAACCGCAGACGCCCGCTTGAAGTAGTTTGCTATGTTTCCACTTAGCCATAAGCAATTGACTGCAGCATTAACATAAATCCCCATACAAAGGATGTAAACTCCAAAATATCTGACACCATTAACCTGAGATCCAAGAACGATTGCTAGCCCTATGCACGTCGTGATACAGGCACCAATGATGAAAGGGCTTCTGAGTCTCAAGTGATCTGACCATTTCGCACAAATAAAGAAAACAATGGCAGTTAAAAAGTAGACTGGGACGGTCATCAAATTCACTCTGACGCTAGTAAATCCCATGCTCTCAATGATAATGGGCAAAAATACGGTGAGACCGAAAGTAGTCAAGTCTATCCCGAAAAGTGCGACAGCGCTAGCCCACGTTTTGATATCCTTAACAGCTAACCAAGCTTGAAACCACTCAAACTTCTCATTAGGATCTGAAGTGTTCATAGTCTTATATCTTTGAACAATGTACTCTTTCTCTTCGGCCGTAAAATACCATGAATCTTCCAAGTTCTTGCTCAATCCGAAACAATACAATGGTACAAACCCAACGGAAATCGCACCCTCAACGATGTAGATGTATTGCCAAGCTCTTAAGGAACCGTTAATCTTTGAACAGGCGTAGCCAATCAGACCACCGAATGAAGAGGAAAGACATGCAGCCGAGAACACATAGGCGAATCTCTTTGCATACTGTTCACGTCTATAGCAGATCGAAAGATACATGTTGATCGAAGGATAGATCATACCTTCGAAAGCACCCAATAGCAACCTGACCGCAAGTAGGTGCCCATAGTTCTTGACCCAGGCGGTACATAGAGAAATGATACCAAAAGCGAACAAGCACCCGCTCATCATCGTTGGAGGTCCCATGATCTTCAAAAGATTACTTCCAACCGGGTCGAACAGAACATACGTAGCAAAAAAAACTGTCACACAGGTGTTATATTGTTTACCGACCAGTTTAAGATCTTCCCTAAGACCTGCTACCGCAGCATTACCGATATTAGATTTATCTAAATTCGACAAAAAATACAACAGTGCCATCAAAGGAATCAGAAAAAGGTCCATTTTCTTCAATATTTTTGCCTCCATAGGATGAGATGCCGATGGAATTCCGTCGTCGTCAGTCGTGGTTGCCGTCACTTCCTGATCATATTCATAACCTGCCGCCTTCTTATCATTCAATGACTCCCCATCTCTTCTAGAGGTCTCTTTCTGAACTGAATCATCAAAGATGACCTTATCAACAAAGTCCATCGGTGTGTTTGAGGGCGTACTCATTTTATAAGTTTTAATTAATTAATCGAGGTGAATTTTAATGATTAATTGTCCAGATATTTAAGTGAAAATAAAAAAAAATAAAAAAATGGCAAAAATAAAATAAGTGTAATGTTATACCAAAGATTCAAGAACCTGGAAACTCCACGAGTACTGTTTCAAAGCTTCTAGACGAAAATTTCCTAGCCTTTTATATTAAACGGCTGGCTGTAATAATGCTCTGTCATTATATAAAGAAATCGACTTGTTGGGAACGAAACAGCACGACAACTGATGACTGATGCACGGAAAAACAAGAATACCGGTTCAAAATTAAGTACGACAGTGTTGACGTTTTCAGGTAACAGTATATTTACGAAGTCGGAATGAGAGCGCGCCTTTTCAGTGACGGAAAATCGCCTCGGCGAATTTTGCTTTCTCACCCAGAAAGTGGTAAAGGACTTCCACTTTACGTTCAGACCAGCTGTAGAACAGTCTGGTGGTAGGGACGCCGCCACCGTCAAGATAGTTTACATTACTAATTATTTTTCTGGGTATTATTTTGTCTTTATCCCACTCGTTCTTATGTGTAGTATCCTGGACTCTCTGTATTAGCATGTAACCTCTCATAACGCTTGAATATCTTTTTACAGGAGCTTTGTTTGACATTTCGAGGATGCCTACTCAAGGACCAATATAGTGGTAAATTAATATAAGACGTCATTGAGGGCTGGCCTAATGAGCCACTAAGAGGTCCAAGAAAAATTCCCAATGCTCGGCTATCCTCCACGCTCGGGGAGACGTTGGTTAAAGGAGTTCTCGACGATTTTTTTTTTTTTACTAGTTTATTATTGCAATATTTTATTATTTTGTGACGCGCGTCACGTGAATGACACACAAGCACTAAGAATGTGCAATCATATGAGTACTAAGGCAGTTGTAGCGTGGTCTGTAGTTGACTATGATGTATCTTATGACGGGCAGATGAAACTACAAATTTACTAAGCAATACAAGTTCTTCGGAGCGAAAATCTTATTCTTAGTTATTTATTCCTCTAGTCATCAAATACTTTGCGTTTAGATCGCCATTGACCATCATTCGGCTTGCAGCTGTTACCACAACATCTTGTCGATTCGCATTTTGTTCTTCGTTTGGAAACCCTATACACTGGAGCTAGTGCTTTATCCCAAAGCAGTTCCCAGGCTGGGCCAGAAGCTTCGACGCCTGCCGCTTCTTGCCACTCTCGGGGGATGTGAAAAGCAAAAACAGCATCAGAAAACCACGTTCTAATAGTGTAGTGGCTATCACGTTGCCTTCACACGGCAAAGGTCCTGAGTTCGAACCTCAGTTAGAACATTTTTTTGCATCTTCTACCAGTAGAATAGTTCAAGGGCAGCTATCAGTCGAGCCTATAGTGTTCGTGGGAGGACTCTGAAGGCAACTAAAGCTACTATCGGCTCCCCAAGATGGGTGTTCACTCTTTTTGGGATATCGTTGGACCAACTGCTAAGCCGGTCCGGCTAGAATCGCTGCAAGACCGGCGAATGGCAGTGGATGCTTCGATTTGGATTTATCAGTTCCTAAAAGCTGTCAGAGATCAAGAAGGTAACGCTCTAAAGAACTCGCACATAGTGGGTTTTTTCAGGCGTATTTGTAAGTTACTTTATTTCGGAATTAGACCAGTATTTGTGTTTGATGGAGGGGTACCAGCCTTGAAGAGAAGCACCATCCAACAGCGTAAAGAAAGAAGACAGGGGAAGAGAGATAATGCTGCCGTGACTGCCAGGAAACTGCTTGCAATTCAACTACAAAAGAAGCAGGCCACGAGCGGACCTAAGGAAGTGGACGATGGCGCTGACAATGAAAAGCAAACTTCAGAGTTGTTCAAACCCCAGGATGAGTGGCATCTACCGGTGATTCCCGGCTTTCAGTATGACAAGGACGATCAGAGAGTGGTGTCTGCGGAAACTTTTGAGCAACTTGTGAGTAACGTGGATGATGAACTAGAGAACATTGATTTGGATTCAATTAATCCAGCCTCAGCCGAGTTTGAAGAGCTGCCGAAGTCGACCCAGTATCTCATTTTGTCCACTTTGAGGTTAAAGTCAAGATTGAGAATGGGGTATACAAGGGATCAGTTAGAAGAGCTGTTTCCCAATAGCATGGACTTTTCCCGCTTCCAGATAGATATGGTGAAGAGGAGAAATTTCTTTACGCAGAAGCTTATGGGAGTGACGGGCCTGCATGATGGTGGCGCATCGAAACTTGATGATGAAGTAGCTAAGCGCGTATCGGGCCAAATGAATAAGGAATATAAACTAACCAAGAGTGACAATGGGTGGACACTAGGGCTTGGCGACCTGGACGGTTCGGAGACTCAGAAAGCAATTATATTGGATGACAAGGATATGGAGGCTGTTAGCTACCTTCAGAACAGAAAATTTATTCAACACGATCATGGCACAACCTCAATGGAGAGTAAAGGCAGTGACTCAGTCGATGGTGACGAAGACGAAGACGGTCATGATTTAGAATGGGAGGACGTTGATGTGAAACCTAGAAAGCTCCAAAAGCAAGTAGATTACTCGATAAATGCTGCAAGGCTGCCGAAACTGGAAAAGGAGGTGAGATCCGTCGGGAGCCGTTCATTTTTAGACAGAAGACACGACCATGTATCACCATTCAAAAGACCATTTTCTACTGTTGCTCTTCAAATAGAGGAAAAGGACGATGAACAGCAAGAGAGGGCAAACTACGACGAGGATAGTGATGATGACTACCAGAAACAGCTTGAGGAAATCAAGTTGATTGAAGCGACTCAAAGGTCGATGAATGCTTCGAGCAATCAAAAGAGAGAGTCACTTACTCGAGAAGAAGTGAAAGGGATCGAGCCAAAAAACTTGGGAACAATGATACAGGATGATCATGGCCTAGTAGACAATTCAAAAGACCACGATGAGCCAACTGTCGAAGTGAGGAGGCCGCAGGATTTGCAGCCGCTAATAGATCCACAGCAACCACGCTTGATCAAGAAAAGACAAGCGGAGAAATCAGCCGCCACTGAGGCAAGACTGGCGCCATTCACAGAAAGTGAACAGAATCTTCAGCACATCGTCAGTAAAATTCCTGAATTCTCCTTTGATGGTCATAATTCCTTCCTTTTCCAGGGCTCCTCACCACGCCCGGCAAACACTGAAGAGGACAGCACTTCAAAAAGCGACAAACCTCCTATTCAAGAGATGCCAGCGTGGTTCTCATTCTCCGACGTACAGCAGAATCCTTATTCAACGTCCAACTTCGTCCAGGATCAAGGAAAAACTCCTGTAACGAAATCCACCGACAAATATGCATTGCTATCTGGACCCGGTGCGCAAGAATTATTAGAACCTGAAAACAAACAGGAAGAAGATATCGAAGAAGTAATTGAAGTCCTATCAGACCTTGGGAATCAGCGAGAAGTGGATGAGAGCGAAAAGTCACAGACCAACAGAGACAATTACGGAAGAAGTAGGGAGGCTTTAGCGTATGACTATGATTTTTCTGAGGAGGAAGAGGAGACCATAGCAGAGAACTTGAGAAAAGAACAGCTGGATTTCGCTACTTTCAAGAATACTATAAACAACAAGGTCATAGATAATGCCTTCATGGAGGATGAGTTATTTGAGCAGCAGGTGAAAGATAAAAGGGATTCTGACGAGGTGACCACAGACATGATCATCGAAGTACAAGACCTACTTTCTAGATTTGGCATACCTTTCATAACGGCGCCAATGGAGGCCGAAGCCCAATGTGCCGAACTACTAAATCTCAAGCTCGTTGATGGTATAATAACTGATGATAGCGACGTTTTTCTCTTTGGAGGGAGTAAGGTTTACAAGAATATGTTTCATGAAAAGAATTACGTCGAGTTCTACGACTACCAAAGCATCAAGCAAAACTTAGGACTGGATCGCGATAACATGATCGAACTGGCTCAACTTTTGGGCAGTGATTACACGAACGGCATCAGAGGTATGGGTCCGGTGTCCAGCATGGAAGTCCTGGCAGAATTTGGTAGCTTGGCAAAGTTCAGAGACTGGTACAACGAGGGTCAGTTTGATACCAAAAGGCAAAAGCAAGAGAGCAAATACCAAAAAGATCTTCGGAAAAGACTGGTCAAAAATGAAATAGTCCTGGGATCTGAGTTTCCTAGTGAACTCGTGCGTGATGCATATCAACGACCTGAAGTTGACCACGACAGAACCTCATTTACTTGGGGCTCTCCTGATCTCGATATGTTACGTCAATATATGAAGGTACGAGTTGGGTGGCCCCAAGAAAAGTCCGACGAAATTCTGGTGCCCTTGATAAGAGATATCAACAACAGGAAGAAGCAGACTAGGCAGAGGGCCCTAACCGAGTTCTTTCCCTCCGAATACATGCAAGAGAAAAAACTCAATTTTGGAAAGAGGCTCGCCACTGCATCTACTAAGCTGAAAAGACGGAAACTGAAATGATGGGATCATAACTGCCAGTATAACTTTAGCATCTAATGGCTGTTTTAATTGTTTTGTTACTGCGCGCGACCAATTTTGTGCTATATAACAAGTGTCACAATTATTAAACTCGACAATAGAAAATAGCTAGTAGCATTAGAAAACAGGGAAGCGCGGCGAATCGAGAGGCTGGACCAATAATTAATTTATTTGCGATCTGAAATGCCCCACCGTCGAATAGCTGCCAGCTCTAAGATTCCGTCTTCGACGTCATCAAAAATGAACCCTAACAGCTGTCCTAACAGTTTCCTCAACAACAATGAACCAAAGGAGAAGGACATTTTAAAGGGTAGAAGAAATCGTAAGCCTGAGAGCTCACCACTAAAAGATTCATTCCAATTAGACAATCCCTTGACTGCCGCGCCAGTCAATATGTCCACGACGCAATCCGGAAACACCGTAGAATTCTACTCAAAACTAAAGTGCACACCACAATCATCGTCAGAGCGTGTTAAAAACTACTGTCAGGCAAGCGAAAGTGTGCTTCAGCAATACACCCTAATGACTTACTCCAGCGGGCCCATGATGAATTCTCTATACCCGAGTTACAATGTCAGCGTGCCTTACGTGCCTTCTCGGTACTCTCCCTACTTCCTCCAAAGCAAGACCAACAGTTCACCCGCCCCAGCACCCTGTAAGGAAAAGAAGACCCAAACAACCAGTTATCAGAGCTTTCCTGCATTTTTCAATCCCAGAACAGCTAGCAACATGCCACACAAAGAGAAAGTGAACAACTGGATCGAGAATATACCAGTTTTTGAAATAGAGACTGGTCTATGGGAGTCAAACTGCTACGACAGCAACTACTCCTTGAACTGGGAAGAAAATGAATTTGACGAACCCATCAGAATTAATAATATTTCTTTTATTACTCAAGATGAACTGCTCTTTCTTCAGGGAAAAAAATTCGAATCATTAGTCAGAAAAATGTACAAAGCAGAATGTGAACCCAAAGAATCCAGCTCTTCCTTACCACTAGACAATCCAACGCTAACAGACTTTACATAGCTACTTGAACAATCAAATTTACAGTATTATTTATTCAAAGTGTCACATTATTATTTACTGACGCTTTTTTATCAGGCGTATGGAATGACTGTGGGTGTAGATAATGAGTCCTAAGGTCTCTAAATCTTGACTAGAACTGACCAGTCTAGCCTGATATTGGGTTGTGAGCGGTTGTGGTCTGGATTGTGGTATCTGTGAATCATGGGTAGTGGGTCATCTGAAAATTTGACCTTCCGGGAACGGATGATCAGCGCTGGAGTGGGCTCTCTGTTCACATCGCTGATTTTAACTCCGATGGATGTTGTAAGGATTCGGTTACAACAGCAAGAGATGCTGCCAGACTGTTCCTGTGATGTGGAACTGCCGAAAGGAAAGATTGGTGTAGCAGGGATTTGTGAAAGAGAAACTGTCTTTTGGCAGGACCCATGTTTTAAGGACCTGAACTGCAAGAGCTCATCGGCCAGATTTAACGGTTCTTTGGAAGCTTTTGCTAAAATTGCACAGAACGAGGGGTTGTTGACGTTGTGGAGGGGAATATCGGTCACTTTGTTGATGGCTATCCCAGCTAACGTTGTGTATTTTACGGGATACGAGTACTTGCGGGACCTTTCACCATTAGGCAAGAGCCATCCAGCACTTAATCCGCTACTATGTGGTGCTTTTGCTAGAGTTTTTGCAGCGACCACGGTGGCTCCTTTTGAGCTGCTGAAGACGAGGTTGCAGAGCATACCGAAGTCTTCGAAATCCACGTCCGCGTCCGCTATTGTTAAGGACCTGCTGAAGGAAACGAGAAATGAAATGGCCGCTGGTGGGTATAGGGTACTCTTCAGAGGTTTAGAGATCACACTTTGGCGGGATGTGCCTTTCAGTGCAATCTACTGGGGCTCTTATGAATTCTTCAAGAAAAACGTCTGGGTTTCATCTAGGACGCCAGCAACAGCAATAGACCAGCAATCTAATTGGAGTCACTTTCTGAACAGTTTTGTGGGCGGAAGCTTAAGTGGTGCCATTGCTGCAGTATTCACTCATCCGTTCGATGTGGGCAAGACAAGATGGCAAATCTCACACGTCGGGCAAAACCCTAAATCGACTCTAACAAATCACCATGCTTTAACAAAGGACAAAAATATGTTCAGATTCCTCAATGCAATCAGGCGACGTGAAGGGCTGGGTTCTTTATACACAGGCCTTCTCGTGAGGGTAGCCAAGATCGCCCCAAGTTGTGCTATAATGATATCAAGCTACGAAATATCAAAGAGACTTTTCAGCTCATAGATAAGGCTGAGTTATATTACCTGTAAATATGTAATGTGATAAATCATGAGGTTAATGATATTAATTTTGGAAAGTGGAGTTGTGCCAGAACCTCTATCCGGAAGGTTCTGTCCATTTGTTTTCTTGTAAGTGTCTTTCTGCATCTTTGAACTGCCTCGACATCTCGCCAAAATTCAAGAGGAAGCCATACTTAGCCTTCTCGGCCTCCGTGGGTACTTTGGAATTCTTGTCTGTTCTTTCTACTTTCTCCTGAGGCGCTGTATCTTTCGTAGGTCTCCTTAAGCTTAAGATGTTACTTCGATCTTGATTCAAAACATTAGGATTCAAACTCCTAGGAATGGTTTCCTCATTCACTGCTTCTTCAACTTTATCGGGCCTTACTGTCTCGTAATTTGATTCATCCTGATCATCATCTTCATCCGAAGGTGATTTATCAAGAAAAAACTCATTACTTGTAATTGGATTGAATTTGTCACTTCTCATCCCCGGTAGACTATCCTCTAATCCAGTTTGAAAGTCCAGCTTTGGCGTTTTCCCCGGCGACGCTTCTGGCATAGGAGTATAGGCAAATGGTAATCCTTCGTAAACTTTTTTCATTAGCGTATCTTCATTATCATACTTGCCGCTCACGAGGTCTGTCCAGGTCTGTGGATAACTTTTCTGCTCCGGCTTGAGTTTCGTCCAGTTTCTTTCAGCCCTCACCTTTCTCAGCTTGTCCAGATCCTTAAAGAACAGTTCACTATTGTGTGTAGTTTCCAAGGCTTTCAGTGCGTTCAGCAGAAATACAGTACTACTTTCTTTCAGGTCGGAGGCCCTTTCGTGAAACTCGATTGCCACTTCCTTGAATAATTGTCTTGCACCAACAGATATGGCATACTGATAATTAGCTTGGTAAGTCTCATAAGACTTTTCATGAGCCATTACCCGTTCCTTCAACAGATTGGTCTCCTCATCATTATCTCCTCTTCTTTCTTTGCAGGTGTCGTATTTCTTCAGAGCCCCTAACAGATGCTTCTTCTCGTCTAACATTTCACTTTCCCTTCTGCCGATAAAGTCTAGACCACTTGTGAGAACTTCAAGCCTCTCGTAGATTTTTTGTTCCAGCAAGAAATCCTGTTGAAACAGCTCATCAAGTTCTCTAACCAGGTCCACGACGTCTATATTCTCGGAAATTGTCTTTTCACCCCAATTGTTCAAATCTTTAAGAAACTTTCTTGTCAATTTAGAGCATTCGAGTTTCTTACTCCCAATTGAGTTGAGCCTCTTGGAGAGTTTGTGGAGAGTTACGTTCCCTGGTCGTATAGCAGAGGTAGGGAAGCCGCCCAGTCTTTGTCGTTCGTTTATAGCCAAGCCCAATGGCTTTTTACTGGCTTCTGGTGAAGACGATGAATCGGGAGGCGGACTCAAGTTCGGAGACGATTGTTTTCTAATCAAGTTATGGTTCTTCCTCTTAGCTGGAAACTCTGGAAGGTGGTTTTCAAGGTTGTTATTCCCAGTTAAGAATGTTTTTGCACTTTCCTGAATTGCCAGCCTCTGAAACTCGCCATCTGGATTCTCCCCGTCGCTCTCTGATATTTCGAGAAGTTTGCGCCTCCAGTAATTATCTTCAGTCTCGCTTTCACCATCTTGGTATCTTTCTTGAACCAAATAATCTGGAATCGAATACCATTCATCGTTTCGACGACCTGAAAACCAACCTTTGAACTTTTTAACAAGCCTCTTGCCAGCTACATCCTTTGGTGATCGAACCGGATGTAACTTGTGAACAGGCAATTCGGGTGGAGGCTCGATAATCTGCCTTTGCCCATAAAAGTTGCCCCAATTTTCCATGTTTGACAGAAGGACCACGATTAACCAGACTGAAATGTTCAGTAAAGCAGAAAATTCAAAAAATAATGCTGCCACTTCTGAAATTTGATGACTACCTAGTTGTCTCACTTGTTAAACCCAGTTTATTTTATTGTAGTGTAGCCGAAGAGGTTTGTGTCGCGGCAACCATAGCACAGTAACGTTGAATGAAAAAGGTGCTGACAAAAAGGCCTATGAAACTCATGCGTAGAGCCAAGTATATTTGTATGTAGAATGTTGATCGAAGGACTTTGTAATAAAGTAGCAATGAGAAGAAACACCTTAAATTATTACTTAAGCATCGTAGCTGCTAGCGGAGATGTTACCACCGTGACCAGTCCAGTTAACGTGGATGTCCTTACCTTCTGGGAAAGTCTCGGAAGCGAATTCTGGCAAGACCTTGAAACAGTGGGCACCGAAGTAATCTCTTTGAGCTTGCAACAAGTTAGCTGGCAGTCTTTCACATCTGTAACCATCGTAGAAAGCCAATGCGGTAGAGATAGCTGGGGCTGGAATACCGTACTGGGTAGCCAAAGCAGCGGTCTTTCTCCAGCCGGACTGAGCCTTGGAGACAGCATCAGAGAAGAAACTGTGGAACAACAAGTTCTCCAGGTCTGGGTTTTGTCTGTAAGCCTTTGTGATTTCACCCAAGAAGGCGGATCTGATGATGCAACCACCCCTCCACATTAGAGCGATAGCTGGGTTGTTCAGCTTCCAGCCGTAAGTCTTACCGGCTTCACGGATCAACATGAAACCTTGAGCGTAAGAGATAATCTTGGCAGCGTAAAGAGCTTGTTCCAAATCATCAACGAATTGCTTCTTGTCGGTGATGGCGTTCTTTGGAATCTCTGGACCCGGCAAGACCTTGGAAGCTCTACCTCTCTCGGATTTTAATGCGGACAAGCAACGGCTGAAGACAGCTTCACCGATCAAAGTGACCGGTTGACCCAAGTCTAGAGCGTTGATAGCGGTCCACTTACCAGTACCTTTTTGGCCAGCAGTGTCCAAGATCTTCTCAACGATTGGAACACCGTCAGTGTCGTTCTTCTTCAAGATGTCTCTGGTGATCTCGATTAGGAAAGAATCTAGTACGCCAGTGTTCCACTTGGCAAAGACATCGCTAATCTCCTTGTCATCGAAACCGCCAACACGCTTCAAGATATCGTAGACTTCACAGATCAATTGCATGTCACCGTACTCAATACCGTTGTGGACCATCTTGACGTAGTGACCGGCACCGGCTGGACCAACCCAGTCACAACATGGCTCGCCATCAGATTTGGCTGAGATAGCTTGGAAGATTGGCTTGATGTGTGGCCAAGCCTCCTCGGCACCACCTGGCATCAAAGATGGACCGAAACGAGCACCGTCTTCACCACCGGAAACACCAGAGCCGACGAACAAGATACCCTTCTTTTCCAATTCCTCGAAACGTCTGTTGGAGTCTGGGAAATGGGAGTTACCACCATCGATGATGATGTCACCCTTGTCCAATAGAGGAACCAAGTCGTTGATCAAGTAGTCAACTGGCTTACCAGCCTTGACCAACAACATGATCTTTCTAGGTCTCTTCAGCTTGGAAACCAATTCTTCTAGAGAGTGGGCACCCACAATAGACTTGCCCTTGGCCTCATTTTCCAAGAAGTGGTCCACCTTGGAGGTGGTTCTGTTGTAAGCGACCACAGTGAAACCGTGGTCAGCAACGTTTAGGATCAAGTTCTGACCCATGACGGCCAAACCAATCAAACCGAAATCAGCACTATTTAAACTTCGTTAGTAAGCTATACGCTAGCCATTGACCTCTATTAATCTCCCAGACATACACTGCAGCCATCTTTCTAATTGAATCTAACTTTCTTATTGTGCTGCTTTCTACAGTAGAAAAACCGGAAGTCCTCTAATATACTCTCAGTCCTTCTGTGGTTTATATAAAGAGGTCAACGTATCGTTTGCTACAAAGACAGGAGGGTTCTGCACTGTCAGCGATTTGCATTACCTAAACTCCTTTCTCGCAACACCCACCGGCGTTACCAATCAGTAAGCCAACAAACCAGCGGAGGGGAGACAGACGAAGGATACACACCCCGAACCAACGAATTGTCGAGAACGTCCAATAGAACTGCTTGACCTGGCTTAGCATATTACACATCAATTTTCAGTCCTCGAGCCCAGACCACTCAAATTGGGCTTCCACTAAATTTTTCACTTAGAGGAAGCTGTACGGAAAAACCACGGATCGTTCGGAAAAACTGTGACCCTGCTCGGAAAAAAGGTAGGTTGCCTTTCGGAAAAACTGCGAGTATTACTGTTCACCGCTGGTAGCCGAGCCTGGTAGCTCGATGACGAGGCCACTGATGCGCTTACTGCTCCTGGTTGGTACCGGTGAGCCAGGTGTCGAGCTTGCCGCGGACACGGTTCTGAAAGGTCTTGGCACAAAAGTTTCATCTGTAAGTGATGGGGGAGGCGGGGTCGTGGGATCGTCAAAGCTCCGAACCTGAATGCTTGGGGTTGAACGGGGGAACGGTTGTAATGTCTGTCGTTGTTTCTTTCGTTCGTCATATGCTTGTTGTAGGGAGCTGACTCGTTGTAACAACGAGGTGATCCATGTTTCGTACACCTCGTAGTCGCGTGTAGCAGATCGCAGGCAATCCACTGGACGGACGAAGTAGTGGTATATGGGATTCTGGGGCCGCGAAGCGGGCAGATCGAGCTGTCCCAGATGTTTGCAGAGTTCAATGAGCAGGAGTAGATTATTTAGAGGCATCTCGTCGATCCACGCGTCTTGGTTCTTTGTTATAAGGTCGCAGCATTTGGGCGGTATCAGGCTGCCTGGGATCTCCAGAAGCCATAACTTGATGAAATTGACCCAGTCGTCAACCACGCTGTAGCGATTACTGGCCATGAGTATCTCCACGGCTCTCAAATTGGTAGCTTGGTTCATTTCCTTGAAAGTAGCAATAAGATCAATTTTGAGATTGACTGCTCGATTCATGTCGATGACGCTTCCATTTGTCCAGCTTTTGACAATTCTCGTCTCCAGGTCTTTGCCGTCATCAAAAGTCATTATGTGCTTTAGTATCGAACAAACTGCGTCGACGGTATCCGAGTCAATTGTCTGGCAACCGAACATCATCTCACGGCATACTAACTGATCCTGGTTCGGCTCCCATTTCACGATTTTCGTGCTACTGTCTCTAGTAAAATAATGCAACGGTTGACCTAGACTGGTATTGATCCCTATTGTGCTCTTGTCATGTCTGAATAGCTTGTCAAACGTCTCACGGTTATGCACAAGGACTTTTTGAACATCTTGTGCTACGCTTTGAATATACCTTTCGTAGTTCTGACTGATTGCCTTCTCTATTTCGAACTTGGAATATTCCAATCTGGAACATCTGGCAAAATACCTTTCTTTCAGTTCATCTATCGCAACATCGTCAACATTTCCTATTGATAGGCCTTTGAACCAGTTTGTAAACGAACTCTCAGACGTAGGGTCACTTGACGTGTGGACCCAATGGAAGTATCCCTCCTGAGTAAAGAGATGTCTGCCGCCGATGGTCAAAGCATCCTGTTGTATTATGTTCAAATCTAGCATCCTCTGCCCCAGTCTCTCCAGATTATAGGGTGACGTATCCAGCTTTTCGGTATTCTTTTTGATCGCATCTAACATCATCTTGCCTTGGAATGAGTTCCATACTTCTATGCCAAGATAATTCATCAACGCTTTCTTTTGTGAAGGCATTGTTTGCTTAACTCTCGCTAAAAAATTGTGAAGCTGACTGCTATCTGCGAACCTTAAATGATCATCTAAAGCTATGCTGGATGGATCTTCTTGTGAATCTCTTGATTGATTTGATGTAAATTGGGAGGCCTTACGGTTGTACAAATTGAGCGATTCTGTCATTGCTTTAAAATCTTTAAGATAACTGGTATGCAGACTTCTCAGTTGCTGCTCCATCTCCAGGCGTAGATCCTTTGTTCTGGTAGTCAGAGCTTTCAAGGGAGCTAAGCAGTGCGTCTCAAGGTTCTCTACGTCCAGTGAATTCCTCAAATCCGTTAACAAATCACACAGCGCTTCATGCTCAACCAGCTCTGGGTCCTGGGAAACCTTTCCCAATCCATGCAGCAAGTTTTTTGACCAGTTATCGATGAACCATTTGTAGAATTGAATCTCTTTCTCGAGGCGCCCTAGGTCGTTGTCCAGCCAACCAACTAACGCTGAAATTCCAGTGATATAGTCCTTGGACCAAATATGGCATACATTAAGTCGATCAATCGCCGACATTGAAGACCTTTCTGCAGGTTCCACGATCTATATGGGTATCCGCACTTTTTCATCGATTGCGGTTATCTACTTGTCTATGCTTCTTTCTATGTATCCAATACACTCTATATGATTAACGTATCACGATTTGGGTCAATCTCATAGCCAAAAACCCTAGCAAGAGAATAAACGTATTGGCGTAAGGAATTGATCACTACCCTTGCCAGTCCGACAGCTCTTTTGCGTAAACGAGGTTCTTCTCCGGCTGGCAAATCTGTCTTCTTAGAACTACCAGCGGTTGTAGTGGGGAGTACGTAGTCTCCAGCACTTAGGGAGACGAATAATGCAAATGGAATGAACCAAACGCAGATGCCGAAAAATGATGCAACTTCCGAGAAGCTGGCACGTCTCTTTGGTATGTAGTTGGGGTTGAACCTGAACTGTGGAGGAATTTCGTTGTCATTGAAGTACTTGAACCAGAAATAATGGTTAAGAATCACACAACAACTGCTCAATATAAAGACCGGACTTGTCAACGAAATGAAAGGGAAAGTCTTCAGGTTTTGCAGGTAGATGATATTTGATATGATTGAAAAAATGGATAGTTTGAACGGGAATGAATCAAATAGTAACAGTAGCACGAATGTACCTATGATTGTGTATATTGCCCTCGTCAGGAATCGCCTGGTCAATTCCGTATGCTCTTCAACTATCTCGCTGATATAGTACAATCCCGATGCGATTGAGAGCGTCAGAAAAAGGAAGCCCAATACAGTTCCCACGTAGGAGACTAATTGCAAAAACATCTCAGTTTCTTTGGGTCCTTTCTGGTTTTATCTTGTATACGTGAATGTGTTCAACGAGCTTGTAGGATCCTGTTTCTTTCACACAACAAATAATCAAGTAGCCTAAACAATGGAACTAAGCCAGCAGGTCAAGTAATTGGGTTATTGGTAAATAATCGCGAAAGGCTTTAGAGCAACCTTGATCTGAAGGATTGACAGGCAAGGATGGCTTTGCTTAATTTACATACTATAATGCAAAAAATTGCCACCTGCCAGAATTGAACTAGCGACCTTTGCATTACAAGTGCAACGCTCTACCACTAAGCTAAGGAGGCATACTTGGAAGCAGAAGATTTGAAAACCGGCTATGCTATCTCGAACTTAGAAAGTGAAGCCACTGGGACCTAAAAGGTGAAAATGCTCTGAATATGACCAGTTGCTAAGCTAGAAATAATATATCAGCAGAATCAATTAATTTCGTATATAATTTGGTATGGCGTACTTATTTGTAACCAAGCTTAACGGCTTCTTCGTAAGTTGGATAATCGATGTATCCCTTGGAGGTTGGGGCGTAGAAAGTATCTCTATCGTATTTGGTCAATGGGTAGCCTTTCTCCACACGGTCAACAATATCAGGGTTTGCGATGAAGAATCTACCGTAGCCGATTAGTGTTCTATCATCCTTGACCATCTCCTTAACAACTTCTGGCGCCAAAGCCAAGTTACCAGCTCTTATGATAGGACCCTTCCAGATGGAGTAAACGAAGTCATTGGTACCGTCCTCGTATACACCCTCGCCTTCGGTGTAGAAAGGATTTGTCACACGTGGCTCAACCAAGTGGACAAAGGATAGGCGTTTACCTGCCTTTGCTCTCTTCTCCAGTTCACCCAATACGTAGGCGTATTGAGCGACGATCAAAGGTTCAGCACCACCGGACATGGTACCAAAGGTACCATAAGGAGAGAATCTAATACCAACCTTGTCACAGCCGATCGCTTCGGTGACGGCATCGACCACTTCAAGGACGAAACGGGCTCTGTTTTCGATGGTTCCACCATACTCGTCGGTTCTCTTGTTCGAAATAGGATCCAAGAACTGGTTCAATAGGTACCCGTTGGCACTGTGAATTTCCACACCATCAGCGCCAGCTTCGATGGACTTCTTGGCAGCATCGACGTAGTCACTGATGTACTGTTTGATCTCAGCCTTGGTCAACCCATGTTGTGGGTTGTTGCTCTTAACAGCTTTCTCGCGCTGGTCTTCGCTCATGTAAACCTCGTCTGAAGCAGAGTCGTAACGCAAGCCGTCTCTAGCCAATGTGTCAGCGTATGCTTGTCTTCCCAACACCCAAAGTTGAACCCAGGCAAAAGACTTGTTCTCGTGAATCTTGGCGAAAATCTTTCTCCACTGTTCAAGTTGAGCCTCTGACCAGATACCGGGGGCGTTATCGTAACCACCAGATTGTGCCGATGGGAAGGTACCTTCGGTAATGATCAACGTACCCGGTCTCTTGGAACGCTGGTCGTAGTATTCGACCGCCCAGTCCTTGTTTGGGACATTACCTGGATAGGAGGCCCTCATTCTGGTCAAAGGTGGCATAACCACACGGTGTAATAGCTCATTGTTGCCGATCTTGATTGGCTTGAATAAATTGGTGTCGCCCAAGGCGATTGGCTTGAAATCTGCAACAAAAGACATCTCTGATATGATTGCGGTACTGGCTTTCAACTGACAACTACAACAATCCGATACAGATCGATACGAACGTCCGCCGTTTCTCACCTGTTATATAGAACAGAGGATGGGGCTCATGACAGCTGTTCTGACTAATGCTAAACGAACCAAACCTAAGGCACACACACCTCATAGAAAACGATAGCCGAGAGTTACTAAGCTTCATACCTTCGGAAGCGGAACGTATTACTGCAGTTACCCACCACGCTTCCGAGATCACAACGCCCCAATTAGTAAGTATACCCACCACCTGCTGTTAATGCCCACATTCTTTCCAGATTATTCAGATTATTCAGATTATTCGTATGCACCTTACTAATTAGTTTTTCCGACGTTCTCGAGAGACTTTTTGTAGTGGCGTGATACATTCAATCACGTAGGAGGCTCGCATTGAAGAGCATCATAACTACATGAAGGAAAATATGCGTTTAGTGGGAGGTTAGAGTTACCACGGCGCTAGCAGCTAGGACTGTTAGATTAGCTTGCTAGATTAGCTTGTCAATCCACGAAACGTCAACATTGTTCTCATCGAGAATCTCTTGGTATTCGTCACTAGCTCCAAACAACTCTCGGGTTAGCTTTTCCATGTTGGGAATTTGCCCCGAGCTGAGACTGATATCTATAATGGTGCCGCTGATGTTTTGGAATACCTCGGCACATTTCTTGGCAAAAACCCACTTCTCTCCAAAATGACTGAGAATTTCAACACATTGCTGAATCTCTATCTCGCTTTCTGCTATATCGATACTCCAATGGCAGAGACAGTAAAGCATCGTGTTGCAGATGGTCAGAGTACGGAAGAGCGTGATCCAGTTTAACGGTAGGAGTTTCTTCTTGTAGAGAGTGTAGGTGTGCTTCAATGCTTGTAGGCAAAATTCACCCAGCTTGGTAAGCGACTCCATAGGTGGCTTTGGGATCAGGACCGAGGGTCTATAGAGCATGATTTGCAATTGTGCGTATCGCATAGCGAGCCATATGTCTGAGCAATGGAATGATATGGGGTCCCCGCCCCACTTCGTGGCATTCTTTCTCTTGATTGATGCTTTCTCCTTGTGATATATCTCGTCGATCTCCTTTCTCAAGGATTCTATTATTTCTTCCTTCTGCTCGGCAGTATAATTCTTGCGGCCAACACTAACGAGGTGGACCTTCTTGTAAATACGGCCACCCATTCGTCGTAGCGATATCATCATGTTGGCTATTTCCAGGTCTTCCTTCTCTTCGTCATTGAGTGGTTGCGGGAGTGGGACTGTTATTTCATCATCGTCGATCGACGACATTCTTCCCAGAGACGTGCACACCAGTCTTTCAAAACAGTAAGCGCTCCAAAAGACTCG
The DNA here is from genome assembly GCA_003705175.3 of Torulaspora franciscae. Classification (NCBI taxonomy): domain Eukaryota; kingdom Fungi; phylum Ascomycota; class Saccharomycetes; order Saccharomycetales; family Saccharomycetaceae; genus Torulaspora; species Torulaspora franciscae. Next base: position 136,599 of record PPHX03000012.1, read on the forward strand.
ATACCTCAGTTCGGCCTCCACAGACGTGAACTTCTTCAGCCTTCCCCCGCCCAAAGCCCTATTGAATCCCAACCCGATTATCAGTCTCATAATCAGGCCGCTTATGGTCCACGATGATACGCCTTTGGGCTCGAAGAGAGCAAATATGCCCAGCAGCAGTAAGCACTTAATAGTCTCTATATTTTGTCGCCTAATGACTGGACGGAATTTCTTCATCGCTAAGAATGCAAAATGCTCGCTCAGCTCTCCTTCCTCGTCAGTTAGCATCTCGGCTCTTTGTAGAGTGGTACATCCTATGGCCATGGCCATATAGAGCTGAAATATAAAGTGGTCCTCGAACTCTCCATCCATAGTGGTAAAATCTCTGATGGTCGAAACTTTATTCAAAAATGCAACCTTGTCCATCATATAGAAGGACTTGTGATTATGCTTGAAGTAGGCGGCAATGAATCGATCGTATAAAGACCTTTCAATAGGTTTGTATTGACCATTCTCTGTTACCCATGGAGTCGCTCTGCCCCCTTTAAAAATGCCAGTTATGGCTTCCGCCTGTATTGATGGTGCATCCACAGGAGTAGATTCCACCTTGCTATTATCTGTCGCAGGCTTCCATTGAGCTGAACGAAGTGCAGGTACTATACCTTGCTTGTGGGAATTACTGTCAGTTTCCGGACTCACGCTGCGCTGCACCACTCCTTCAAGTCCAATCCTTGGAGTCGAGATACCATTAGAGCTAAGATCTGAGCCAACCGAAGGTGTGTTCTCGGGCATAGCTGCCAAAATCGACACCAGCGACGCAACACGGTCCACATGTAGATTTGAACCAGCAGATGAGCGCAGAGGAGCCATCGCAGCCGGAGTCGACGAACGCTCCAAAATTTTTGCCTCAACCTCTTGCTTCCCATTGAGATCAGCCCCATCCTCAGTGGCCGTTCCCGGCGAACTGTTTGAGTACCCAAGATTACTATCGCTTCCGCTTCCAGGTTCTGACTTGTCCCTACAGCGGCGCTTTTTCGGCACAAACTCACCACGTAATCTGGCTTCTTCCAGCTCCTTCTTGGTCCTCCTGGGAGCCCTGCCGAGATATAAGCACTTTTCCCCGGCTTTCAAGCACGTTTCGCACGCTGGAGACTGCTTCGGACATCGTTTCTTTAATCTTCTACATCTCGCACAGGAATAACTTTCGAACCCGGGTTCGCTGTTAGTATAACCATCGTCCATTGCACATCAAGAACCACCAAAACACCAACCTAGTCCTCTGCTAGCACAGTTAGTCCGTTATTATGGCCTAATTTATGCGATGAGATTTAATATCACCTAAAGTCACGTGAAATTCTATTAAATAGTGTATAAAGGCATTTAAAGACTATGAAGAGAACTTGATTAACTCATATGGTTTGTTCTGAGCTCTGGACTCCTTTGCATGCTTGGTCAAAATTATGTTTCGTTTTTGCTTGTCACCTGTGCTCGTTATTCTCATTTGTTTGTAAGTTTCGTCCCACTTCACCGGCTGGAAAGGATCGCTTGCACCGCCAGCTGCGTCCAGAATTGCTTGCAGTTCTCTGTAGTAGTCCACATCTCTGAAGTCAGGGATTGGGTGGTAGGCCGGTTGTTTCTCGGCAAGTTGCGGGTCGAGCTCGTCGTCTGACTGCTTGGGTACCGTGAGGTCGCCGTTGAAAGCTTTCACCATGAGTGCTGCCTGAAGTTCAGATAATGGGAACGGTACGATCAGCTGGGGAAGCAGGGAAAAGGCTAGCGTTGGATCTTTGACATAGAAAATTTGTTTCCAGAGATTGTGGACTCTTTCAGCAGAAGTCTTGTTTGGCACGCCGAGCAAGTCCGCTCTCAGGCTTGGCTCTACAAACGGTAGTGAATAGAGATAGCCGGTAGCGTAGACCAGATAGTCCACGTCCTTGATGGTCTCCCCATTTTCGAGGTTCACAGTGCGTGTCTCCCAATCCACGCTGGATATCCTGGGCACAATGGTCAGTATGTCGAGCTTGGGGCAACCCGGGGTGTTGACCACCTGCTCCACGTTTCTGACACTATGATAAAGCTTTTTGGCCACAGTAGAAACCTGGTTCAGAATGTCAGACCCGGAACTACCGTTGCCAACCACGACAACGTTCTTGTCCAGCGCAAACTTGCAATTCTGGAAATCCCTAGCAGGAAACGCCGCGCCGTTCTCGAACCACTGGTCTAAGCCAGGCACATCTTTTGGCAACCTTGGCTCGTGGTGATGACCATTGGCTATCACAACATAATCGTACTGCAACTCCCTTTCCTTGCTATTCTCACTGTTTTGCGATATCAGGTTCCAGACTTCTCCATCCTTCGACAAGCTAGAAACCTTGGTGTTCAGATGTATATGTAGCCTACTCTCATGCTCCAAAAATGTGCGAGAGTAGCTTTTCAAATACTGGAACACGTCGTTTCTCCAAGGGTAAGTAGGCACTGTCTGCGGAAACGGAAACCCACTGAACTTCATTATATGTTTGGAAATGTTGGTCTCCAGGTGATCGTACATGGGCCTGCCATGTCTTTGTTGGTCTGGATAATGCCATAGTCCACCAACAGTGCGATCTCTCTCGAACAAGTCGATCTCGAAGTTAGGTGCATTTTTCAGAAAAACCCTGGCCGCTGCTAGCCCACCGGGACCACCCCCGATGATAGCGAGTTTCTTGACAATTGGCACAGTCATATAAAACACTTTCCGCCAGACTTACTTCCTGGTCAAACTTCAGTCATAGTTCAGAGTCTTGGCATCCTGACTTCATTTATACTTATGGAAGTCTGTTAGTAATATTGCATAAAACGCCACATATTGGCGATAGTGAAAAAAAAAACGTCTCATTCGATAAAGCTAACACTTGGAATATTGGTAAACAGAGCCCACACGGTGGTCCGTTGTTAAGCAGACCATTTCCTGGGTGTTTCTGTAATTTTTCACTATGTTCGGGGTTTTTAGCGGTGATATAAAGTGTGGCATTTCAATTGACAACGGTCTTGCAGTGATAGGCCTTTTTTTAGAGTATCTAGATAGGTAACCTGTGGGCTTGGCATGCTCTTAGTGGCAGGCCATAGCTGGGATTTCATCTGCAAGCGGTTTGACCCGGCTGCCCCAGGAGTAGTGGCCCCAAACTGCCCCCAGGACGACGGCAATCATGAGCCAGCCATTGTAGGTCATGAAGATGAGCATCAGCATGAAGGAGTAGCCAACTTGCAGACCGTACCAGCAGCTGTGGTAGAATCTGTTTTTACGGTGATCTGCACCATTCGTGTTGACGGTCTGAGGGAGCCTGTTGGCCTGCGACTTGAATATGTAGTATCTCAGGTACTCGTAGAGATACCCTAGGAACATTATGGCGAGGAATGTTATCAAAATGTCGGAGAACGTCTTGATGTGCCACCAGCGGAACACCACACATGTATTCTTGTAGTTCCAGGTGAACAGCATGTTCATTGAACAGGAGTCACCGTCTCCCATATCCATGTCTCCATGGTTCATCTTAGTCTTTACAGAGCTGCTGTGGTGTTGCATGCTTCTTGAGGAGTTCCTCAGTTATATACCAACGCGATGTCTTTATTTTGAGGTTGTAAGGAACGTTAAGGAACGTTAAACAGGGTCGCTTATTTAATGTGGAGGCTAAGCTGATTGAAATAGAAATTTGTATCAAATTTTAAAACCTATAAAAGACTCGTAAAATAGCGTGAAAGTAAACTAGATAATCATATTATCGTGACCAGTTTACAACTTGAAACCGTGGTGGAAGTTGTCACCAGCGTAGACAGCCTTGTCACCCAATTCCTCTTCGATTCTCAACAATTGGTTCAACTTGGCCAATCTTTCGGATCTAGCTGGAGCACCAGTCTTGATTTGACCAGTTCTCAAACCAACAACCAAGTCAGCGATGAAAGTGTCTTCAGTTTCACCAGATCTGTGGGAAACCATGACACCCCAGTCAGCAGCGTAGGAGTCCTTGGCAGCCTTGATGGATTCGGATAGAGAACCGATTTGGTTGACCTTCAACAACAAAGCGTCAGCAGCCTTCTTCTCGATGGCGGTCTTGATTCTCAATGGGTTGGTGACAGTCAAGTCGTCAGCGACAATTTGGACACCGGCGGTCTTGAAGAAGTGAGACCAAGCTTCCCAGTCATCTTCAGCGAATGGGTCTTCAATGGAGACAATTGGGTACTTCTTGACCAAAGAGTGGTACAAGTCAGCCAATTGTGGACCAGACAACCACTTGGAGGCGTCGGAGTTAGGGTTCTTGAAGTCCAAGTCGTACTTACCGTCCTTGTAAAATTCAGAGGAAGCACAGTCCAAACCGATCTTGACCTTACCTTCGTGACCAGCAGCCTTGATAGCGTCAACGATCAAGTCCAAAGCTTCTTCAGCAGTTTGAATGTTTGGAGCAACACCACCTTCGTCACCGACGTTACCGGCAGAGGCACCGTATCTCTTCTTGGTCAAAGACTTCAAGTTGTGGTAGACCTCGGAACCGATTTCCAAAGCTTCAGCGAAGCTCTTGGCACCAGTTGGAGCGATCATGAATTCTTGCAAAGCCAAAGCACCACCAGCGTGGGAACCACCGTTCAAGACGTTCAAGAATGGAACTGGCAAAACGTTTGGAGTAGCCTTGGATTGAGTCAAGTCAGCCAAGTGTTGGTACAATGGGACGTTCTTCTCAGCGGCAGCAGCTCTGGCAGCGGCCATGGAGACACCCAAGATGGCGTTGGCACCCAACTTACCCTTGTTTGGGGTACCGTCCAAAGAGTTCAAGAACTCATCGACAGCTTCTTGGTTCTTGACATCTAGGTTAGCCTTGACGAAAGCTGGAGCGATGACGGAGTTGACGTTAGCGACGGCCTTGGTAACACCCTTACCCAACCATCTGCTCTTGTCACCATCTCTCAATTCCAAAGCTTCGTGGACACCAGTGGAAGCACCAGATGGGACAATGGATCTGAAAGTACCCTTTTCAGTGGTCAATTCAACTTCGACAGTTGGGTTACCACGGGAGTCGTAGACGGATCTAGCGTAAATCTTGGAGACAGCCATTGTTATTTGAGTTTGTTTTTGAGTCGTGCAATATATTGCTTGGTCTTCTAAAAGAGAAAATATTAAGAGAAACAGATCAACTGAACTTACTATACCAGACTGATGGTTCTCTTATATACTTTTCAAACCCATAGTGACCTTGCATGCTTCGTCGTTGTTCTATTTTTTTTTTCTTTTCAACCACTGGACATTATTCATGGTGAACATGATGGTGTGGATGCGGCAAAATACCCTAAGGCCTGCTGCAAACTGCCACTTAGTTGCACCAAGTTCTCAGACCGCACGAGAATCCGAGACATCATTACACTAGGAAAAGACCACATAGGTTCAATCCAGAAGAATCACAACACAATTCTGTGGGACGTACCACGATCAGTAGATAGTCCCCGACAACACGCAGCTTTGCTGCCTTTCTCAGCCAATTCCACAGACATGGTGTGCGTACGAGACATATGGCCCTGTAGGAGGCATCAAGCCGTTTCTGGTATCCCAACGATTCGGTGTCCCAGGTCATCCTGTATGCATTTGTCTTGAGAAGGTTCAACTTCTGTGAAAAATTTAGTGGAAGCCCGCAGGCCGGCTTCCTCTACCGGATAAATTTTGTGGAAGCCAAGAATATGAGCTGGACTCTAGGCTTGGCAGATATGAAGCAGAGAGTAATCCTGGCGTCTCGATCATGAAATAGTTGAAGAATCTGGCAGCATCATGGAGGACTGGCATGTCGGTCCCACGCCTTCCTTCCGCCAGAGGACATTAGGCGAAAGCGAGCTAGCAAAAGTAGACCTGGAGTTCCTTGGCTCTGATGTCGAGCTGTGCTGACTTCTGTACTTGTAATCTACTTGTATCAAGCTGAAACACATTGATAATTGAGTTGGGATGCTAAGAAGATCTGGAGAAGAATCCTCAGGATGACAAGTAATGGAGAGTGTTTTAGATGAAACACAGTTTTGAACTTGCTCTTTTACATAACTTGTTTGGGTCTTGAAACAACGTGAAACACTTATTATGGAGGGTGCATGGTACTCCGCATTAAGTGTTCGCTATTGAGTGTGTTTCAGATCCGGTCCTGTGGAGGTTGGATTTGGCATCTTGAAAGGTATAAAAGGAGGGCTATTTGCAGAGCCGCCTTCAGAGCAGTTGCCAGGAGATTCAAGGTTTCAAGGGACTAGGAACAACAAATATTACCTGGTTGTTCCTATGGCTGGTGAGGTGCGACGACGGCAGTCGCAGTCGAAATTGGCGAAGCTCAGGAACCACAGGAAGAGGCAGAACCATTGAAAGGCCTTATATAGGCTGGACGAAAAGATTCGCATGTCGTTCAGGATATGCACAAGAAATCGGCCCTCTTCCTGTGCAAGTCTTATGACAACATTTTCCTTCCTAAATCAAATTATCACCACTGCACCAAGCTGGCCCGAAAATCAAGGTCCAGCATGGCGACTCTCGCTCACCGCTCCTTCCACGATCGCTTGACGAGAGCAGTTCCAAGGTGCAAGTGTTTATGAGGTTGAGGAGGATTTCACGTCAAAAATTTGTTCTGGTTGTGGAAACTTGGACTACGACCTGGGTTTCGCCAAAGTATATAAAAAAGTGCTCCTCGGTTTTCAACGCAGCAAAGAACATCATGCTCAAGTATATCTGTGAGCATTTGATGGCAAGTGGTGGGTCTTCCACTTCCTGTGCTCCAAGTGGAGGAAATGGTCGACTCGCCACGATGGGTCCTGGCCCCTTCGTGCGTTAGCACGTTGTAAGTCCCTCGTGGATTCTTCCAGGCGGAGCCTCCTCACGTGCAAAGGCTTTCATTTCAGCCAGATAATGAGCTTAGTAGCCGGAGAGTGCTGTAGTTGTTGTCACTATTGGTTTCCCGGGCCCTGTTATTGCGGTAATGGTGACTTAAGCCTTCTTTGAAAGCAAATACATGTTGGTGGAATCCATTGCCTACCAAATTGATGTATGCAATAAACTCTGACACCCTACTCGTAGATTCTTCCTCGCTGTAGATGTTCTCTGATGTATCAAGCCGCTTGCCACTGAGTCCGGCGTACGTCTCGTAAAGCTTTAGGTCTAGCTTGCAGAATTCACCTCTCAACGATGTGATGAATTTGCAGAATTTGTGGATAATCTCAAATATTTGTAATTGTATCTCAACAAGGTGCGATAGGCAGCAGTTGGTCATCACATTTGTTAGACATTCTTGACATGATGATTGCCAGTCGAGAATCGATTTATTGGTAGTTATTCTCGTCATTGAGTTCATTTCGGGCTCGATGACATCCTGTGTGAAGTATTCCAGCACCAATTTAACGAACTGGCTCATTCGGTTGTGAAGCACTCGACTTTTCCTGATGACCCGTCGACGAATGACAGTTGAGAAACCTCTGTACTTCCACACAATGTTCTTGTTAATTTCCATCCATGTGTCGTCCAATAGCTTGCTATAGTAATGCAGAATGAATTGGTACCTTGATATGATTTGGTACTGCACAATACAAGGCCTTGTGATAATGACGCTTATAGGGTAGGGTGCAATCATTTCAAAATTGAGGTAGTAAATGTTACTCTTTGCTGCTCTCAAGTCCTCACCGGCATCTTGGACGTTTGTCAGCTCCTGCAATAAAATGTCCTTCAAATTTTGAAAATTATTTGCTCGTAGTAATCTAGCACCATCTCCACCACCGGGAACTGTAGGTTCATTTCTTCGTTCATCTTCAATAATGTCCTGCCTCACGTACTGAAGGATCACCATTTCAAATGACTGATCGTCTAACTGCAGATTCAGTAATTGTTTTATCAGATCATCGCTAGATGAAAACTTTGATTCTCTATCAATTTCAAAAGCTCTCTGCATTTTCTCAAGTTCGTAGCCATTTCTCTTATATCGTCTCGTTAATTCGACCATATTTTTTTGTAGGAATCGTGCTACCCCGTTAGCGTTACGGTAGCCAAAATAATGCTTCTGTAGCAGTCTAATGATCTTCACTAGATCGTAACCTTCGATGAACATCTTGAGACACAGTTTGTTAGCTTCGATGTACCATTTATTGATGTATAACTCAAGAGTGGACCCTTCCATCAGCTCGCAGAAATTTCTTATCTCATCGTCTCTACCGGTGGTCAGCGATATGCTGGCTTTGCCCAAACTTGTTTTTACCAAGTTCATTATCTTCCCTGTTGTTAACACCATGAACAATAGCTCATTGCCTGCGGGCGAATCGTACTGCTTGAGAAGCCCATCTTTACGGATGACAAATTGAGTGTCCCAGAGTCTATCGCCATACTTCATATAGGGAGATATGTCATTGGAATTTTTCATTGTGTCTATTACCATGAACTCGTCATAAGGATCATTTAACTCGCCTTGCGTCAACCATTTGAAGAGCATCTCGCAGTAGTTTCCTGCAACGTTATTCAGTACATTTTTAAGGAAGGCAACGTTCGTTCGGTCCCCCAGGTTTTCGTGCACCAAGTCCTGTATTATGCGCAGCACAACCCCGCCCTTGGCTATCGGAAGCACTCTAGTGTCAGTCGCAAGGATGAATGCGTTGCTGGAATGCCCTTGATCTTTAAGGTCGTTGATAAAATTGTTAAAATCTTCTTTCACCAGGTCCATTTTTCTCCTAGCCTTGTCTTCTCTTTCGATTCTCTCTGACACTGTATAGAGTAATTCCAGCTGTTTGGTGATCTCGACATCTGTGATAGTTTGTTCCAATTCGCTGATAGAGAAAGTGACGCTCTCTTTGTAGTCTCTCTCAAGTCGGTCAGCGATGAAATGAAGATAGTTTTGCCTCAGAAACCGTTTCACTTCAAATCCCAATCGATGGAGAATATTGCCGCACGAGGGTTCCGACCACTGTTCAGACATTTTGGTCAATACTATATAACATTTTCCCAGCTTAGCGATCCTCTTACTAAACGACTTCAAAGAGGGGTCCATTGTTTTTGCAATCTTAAACTCTGGGGCCTCATTACTGTGCGGATCGTAGTTGTTATTATAACGGATATAGACACCTTCCAGACCAACTAACACGTTTAAAAGGTCTCGCACAACCAACGCTTCCTGAGTACGTTTTTGATCTGGTGCAGATAGCTCACTTAACGGATAAGACCGCAACTTGGGATGAGTGCTGAACAATGGCTGGTAATTCACCAATCTACCCAATAAAGGCCCGTTTTTGGCCTCATTTGAAAGCTCAACATAATCTTCCACAGCTTTGGCTTCCATTCAGACCTCCTAACACACAAGAAAGAGCAGTCCGCTAGATCTCGAGCACCATGAGATTGTGGTGATGCCGTTTGTTTACCTTTCAACTCATAATCTGCTTCGCGTGTACGTGCGGAGTGACATTTTGGCGTCACATAATGAACAATGGGCCTCCAAGAGTCACAATGCTGATGATTTCAACCATGGACCCATTCAATGCCTTCGCACATCGACTTGATAAATTTTGAGGGTCCGGAAGAGGCTTCTTTCCTAAATTCAAAATATTAGACCGAGATCTTTTCAGCTCCTTAGAATGGGCTCGCAAAATTCGGGCTATTCGAGAACAATTATGCGCAAAACTGCAGTACACTTCCAGAATTATTGACATTTTTTAAATTTACCTGACTTTCCAAATTTTTAACGTTTAGTTGGTTTTCTTGTCAGTTCAAAGCGGACGCCTCGATAAAAAAAAATAAATACCTAAAGATAAAACAAACAGTACAGGCTCTGGCTTCGTAGCTACCACAGGTATCTCTGGGCCATTATACTTGTCCATTAAAAATACTGGCTAATAGCTGATGAGGTCTGGAAATCGTTACAGTGCTAAAATTCAATATCGTTATCAACGAAGCGTGTATACCATTAAGAAGTCCCTTACTAGTAGAAGGTGGCAAAAGGCTCTACAAGAGATGTAAGGGAATAACAGGTTCCATTGTGGTATTGAGTACATTCCATAGACCAATTGCAAATGTTCTTAACCAGGAGTGAATATGATCGTGGTGTGAGTACGTTTTCACCCGAAGGAAGACTTTTCCAGGTGGAGTATTCGTTAGAAGCCATCAAGCTGGGCTCAACTGCTATAGGAATTGCAACTAGTGAAGGTGTAGTACTCGGGGTGGAAAAAAGAGCTACATCTCCTCTTCTTGAAGCGGACTCCATTGAAAAGATAGTGGAAGTTGATCGCCATATAGGATGTGCAATGAGTGGGCTGACGGCAGATGCCCGTTCGATGATCGAGCACGCTAGAACAGCTGCTGTGACACATAATTTGTACTATGATGAAGATATGAGTGTTGAGTCGTTGACCCAGTCTGTTTGCGATCTGGCTCTAAGGTTCGGTGAAGGTGCCGCCGGAGAAGAGAGGCTGATGTCGAGACCATTTGGTGTGGCTCTATTGATCGCCGGATATGATAAGGAATCTGGGTATCAGCTATTCCATGCGGAGCCCTCCGGAACATTTTACCGCTACAACGCCAAGGCGATCGGGTCAGGCTCTGAGGGTGCCCAATCGGAGCTACAGAATGAATGGCATTCCTCGCTGACGCTCAAGGAGGCAGAATTACTGGTGCTCAAGATCCTGAAGCAGGTTATGGAGGAAAAGCTGGACGAAAATAATGCTCAGCTAAGCAGTATCACAAAGGAGGATGGATTTAAGATTTATGAGGATTTAAAGACGGCCGAAATCATAAAAGAGCTAAAAGAAAAGGAAGCCCAAGAGGCCCCCGAAGACCGAGATGTCGATATGTCGTAATTTTTAGTGCGCACCGGTCGATTAGATATACAGATATAAAGTTAGGTCCTAGAATCGATAACGATTTCACATTTAATCCACGAGATGTGAATATTCTGGTACTTCTTTGATCTTACTATTGAAGAATTTTTCCAACCTGTTGGCATACTTGAAATAAGATGTGTTCTCACCATTGTACATTCTACAATTGTTAAAGATCAGCCTTGCGTCGTAAATGAAATTTTCCATTTTCTCGTATCTGTTATTTTCCAGTTTAACCTCCATGGTGCTTAAATCCATCGGCTCTTTGATAAAATCATAATAATCTGGAACTTCTTCCCTATTAACAGGTTGCAAAAATGGCCATGCTGCTGCGTGGTTTTGTAACTCGGTGAGGATGTTTTGCATCGAAGCATAATGTGGTCCTCGCTTAGGCCTTTGCGCGAGTTCGTCCATTTCGGGCGTCCAGCCAGCCTCTTTCAGACCTGGAATGGTCATTGGATCCATAGGCTGTATATTTTTCAGGTCTTTAAAGACCGAGAGACCCGGCCTGATTATGTGGGACCTCGAAATAGTCCTGATCTTACGCCTTAAAGCCGCTTCTTGCAAAAGAAGTATCTTAGCTGCATCTAAATATCGTATTCGCGGCAGCATAGAACATTGCATTAAAGTACCGCCTTCATAATCCTTGATGTAACCCATCCATGTGCTTTTTTCTAAAGTAATTTCCTTTGTGAAACCTTGCTTTTTGAAGTAACCAATTGCATAGTTATCAGCATAAGTCAAGAAGTGCTTAATATTGGTAGTGTTTCGCACGTAATCCTTTAAATGGTTCATTAAATGTGCACCATACCCTCTTACTTGCTCAGTGGAACTAATGGCACAAAACACAATCTCTCCAAACTCTCTTTTTTCAAAAGGCCTGTATGTGATACCACCAACAACTGTTAGCGGTTTCCTTATAACGGCCATCGATAGATGGCTACGGTCATACACCAGTCGAGCAATATACTCCTTGGGCATCTTAGGTAACTGCTTCTGAAATATGTTCTTGAGACCTGTCAAGACCATTAAATTCTCTTTTGTATTGTCATTATTCACCACGCGAAATTCGATTCTACCCTCCCTCTCTTCGATAACGCTTGCTCTCTCGCGAAATCTGTACTCTGTCCCATCGAACTCGAACTTGGTTATCCCGCTCTCCTCATTCTCGACAACCTCGTGTGTGACTGATGTGATCTCAGGTTCTTGTTTGTGTTCATTATTCTCATTAGCCGGTTTAGTCGAAGCTTCCTGCTTTACTGCTCCGTCGGATACCTCTGGGTGACGTACTTCGCTTCCTTTGGTTGCGGTTTCTAAATTTCCCGATGTGCCTTGTTCCTCACTTTTTTCTCCAACCGGTGGCTTAAGTTGGTGTTCTTTTTGGTCTGCATTTTGATCTGCTTTTCGGTCTGCTTCTTGGTCTGCATTTTGATCTGTTTTCTGGTCAACTTTCTGGTCAACTTTTTGATCTACGGTTTCTTCTGATTTCTGATTTATTTTGGTATCCTCAACAGTCTCATGGGGTTCTTCCTTCTTAACGCCCAAGTTGACCTCATCTTTCTCCAGCAGAGCCTTTTGTTTTTTCAATTCCGGCTCTTCCACCTTTTCGTCATGGCGGGTCCTGGCCTTTCTGCGCTTGGGTACCATATATTACAAAAGCAGCCCCAATTGATCTCTCCAGGACTAAAGTCACTCGCAAAGCCCACTCAAAGAATGTACCTTAGATATTGCAGCGTATCCTTTAGCTCGACGGGCACCTCGAAGTGAAAAATAAGAACATTCGTAACAGACGATAATCATACAAGGTACAACTCATCGCTAAGTTCTTCCTCGTCCTGATCCCATTCCTGAGTCGCTTTTTCGGCCTCTTGTTGTACTCTGCTGAGACCACTGAGTCGTTCAATGTAGGTATGGTCGTTCAGCGCAGCTTTCACGAAATCCCAGCCGAGATCTCTACAGGATTCGATCACCTCTGGACTACAGGCCGAACAATGGACATATGCCGGTGTGCTTAATTTCAAGGTGGAAAAGCTGTTTAGAAACCCACGAATGTGGTGGGGAATATCACCTAGGATGCTGTTGGATGGATCCTTGTCGTCTTTAGGTTGTAGTATTGAGACAAATAGTTCAACTGCTTGGGACGCAGCCATTAGCGCAACTCCCGGTCGAGTGACTGTACACATTTCATCTAGCGTCCTATCTGTCAAACTATCTTTTGGTGCAAACACGTCGTGACAAAAGTAGCAGCCCAGACGAGAGCCAGAGGGACTGGAATAGGAACCGTGCCTCATAACCAAATAGCTATCAAAACCTAGAGCCGCATTGATAACTACCTTGTCTTGTACATTACCGAGCACTGTTGGTAGCCAGCGGGTTTCTCTGGAATCCATTAAGAGAAAGACTACATCATGGCTGTCAAATAATTTGCATAACCGGTCGTACTCTGACCGCTCGATCTCTTCGTTTGTAACAGGATGGCCTATCATAGGTACACTGAGTTCGACTCCCTCGACGTCCATGAGAGGAAAGACCTTTTTGAGAGCTGCAGCCGCCGCCTGTGCTTTCGGCTTGCCCACGTCGCTAAATTCAAAGAGCGGCTGTCTGACAGGATTAGAGTAAGAAACCGTACTGTTGTCAACAAAAGTTATCTTTCGGACCCCCCACGCCATCAAAGTGCGAGATACATAGCAACCCAAGGTTCCTGCCCCGAGTAAAAGCACTTTGGTATCCTTGACTTTCTCCAGATCGATCTTTGGAGCGATCCTCCATTTCATCAGTTTGAGATTCAAATCTACAGACTGATCGGCTATCTTGAGCGGATCGATCAGAGAGCTGAGATCGACCGCACGGGGCCCAAGCTTGTTCTGAGTGTTTCGTTCCCAACCGCTAACCTGCAAGTAGTCACAACCACTATTTGGGTTATCGTGAATTGAAAGTCTCGAAGCAAAGCTAGATTCGTCCGGCCTGATGAAGTAGACATCAAGCTCCGTTCTTTGAGGGTTATCATGATTGAATATGGTCAAGAAATTCTTTGCCATGGCACTTGGGATGCCTTCGAGCCGACCTGTATCTCTGATAGCCAACGCTTTACATGTTTTCAACTCATCTCTATCATAGCGCAAAAACTTATCGGCTTCACTCACCAATAACACCCACTGATTGCTATGTTCTTCAAACCATGATTGATAGTCTTTTGCTGCTACTAAAGGTTTCTCATGAACCAGCTCGATCGATAAGGATTGTTTCTGGAAGCACGGAATGCACACCCAATAGTAAAATCGGTATTTCTTCAAGTCCGCAAAGCTGATGATGTGAAAACCCACACTTTCGTTGATATCCTTCTTCCCCTCCTCGAACTTCTCATGTGCTATCCGTTCTAGGAATTCTTTCTTGTCAAGCGTCTTGAAGTCTTCGAAGACGTTGTAGTTATGGATAACACCCTTGAAAGGCACGCCGTTTCCAGCCCGTAGCGAAACTTCCCTAAAGCTCTGTCCGTTCAAGAATAGGGGCACATTATTGCTTGATTTGGTAGAATAGTTGTTATCTAGATTAGCGAATAAGGGCTGCCCTTTGGACTCCAGTTTCAACACATCAAGCTTCAGTCGAGATAGCTCCTGGAAAAAGGAGGTATCTATAAAAGATTGCACTGGGGATCCGTATTTCATACCAGTTTTGGACATGGTCTAAACTGGAACTTATTCAGATTTGTATCTCATGAAGTGTAAGGTTTGATTACGTGCTTTTAGTGCGCGCCGCGCAAATGAGCTTAATCATTTATTGTACATTCAATGTTTAAGGAGTTATATATCCGTCAAGTAGTTGGCCTTCCAGACTAAGCTACGGTTTGATCAGTTTGGCCGTCTTCCAAAGTCATATCGTCCAGTTCGTCCAACAACTCATCGATATCGATTTGTGGAGCATCTTCATCTTCGTCTTCTTCCATTTCATGCTCTGCTGGAGCAACCGGAGCGCTTTTGTATAAATTAACACCCTGTCTCAATTCCTCATCCTCTTCCAATTCTTGCAAGAAGACTTCGTAATCTTTCTCAGCACGTTCCATTTCCTGTCTTTGAGCTCTAGACGAGTAATCCTGGGAGGCGTCGATTTCTTTATGCTCTCTGGCCATTCTCTTCAGTTTCCAGTTTCTGTTTTTCTTTGTCTTTCTACGGTATAGCTTCTTGACTAAAACAACATCTGGCACTTGGTCGATATTCAGGCCATCGAATAACTCCGAGTTGTAGTTCGAGTTAGCGATGTAGTAACCCATGACGCTATCACCCGCGTGACATAGAGCACCCAGATGAGATCTGACGTAATACTCCTGGTCATTAACACCAAGATCGGCTGCCCGGGCGACTGTGATGTCGGCAAGAACCCTTTTTCCGTGACTCACACCTGTAGGCTCCACATCTAGAACGATAAACTCAACCAATTGGGAAACATCCGCCAATGACTGGAATGGAGCCCTCCAGTACACTTGCGCGGATAAGTCAGCAGTTTGCAGAGTGTTAGGGTCCAAAAACTGGAGGGTGTTGGTCACCTTAGAACAGAGAACAAAGGGTGAAATGTTGCCCAGTGATTTTGCCAGCTTACGAGGCAGCACAACAAGGTCGTCTCTGCAAATTGGCACGATTTCCACGGAATAGGAAAACTTGTATGTGGAGCTACCGGTGTGAGTGTCCTGGGAGATAAGCTCTTCGGATTTCTTGTATTTGATTGGCACCGCGGAGTTCAGGAAATCAATCATCTTGACAGCGTGGTTTTTCTGTCCGTAGAAGAAATCCAGCCCGTCCTTCGCCTCACTAATCGAGACTGTATCAACGTGAGCATTATGCTTCAGGATCAACTGCTCCAGATACAAAAACGTCCTTTTGTGGGAAACCTTCTGCCTGATCTGCACCGCTGCTCTCCAAGTATGTGTTGTGTAGGATTTAGCACAGTCTGGACACTGCATAGCGATAACCACATACTCCACCTCGAAGGTTTGCTGAATAATGGTGTTAGAAATCGCTTCACCCTGGACGGTCAATTTGACTCTAATACGTCTGGAATGCGGTTCCGTCCAGATAAACGATGCATCTACCAACCTCACCTTCGTCAAACCTTTCAATCGGCGGAGACAGATAGCTAACAGCTCTCTAGACTCCAGCTCTGCCCTCACCCACTGTCCAGGAGGTTGTAAAAATCTCTCACAGTTTCTACAAAACGAAACGTTTGCCTCTCTGGGAATACCTGCAGTAATATCAACGTTCATTTTAATACAGTCGTAACACATCACCATCCCACCTGATCCATCGATCGGCACACCACAGCTGCAACATAACACAGTAGCAACCTGCTGCTGCTGCTGTAGCTGCTGCAGCTGATTCTGGTCCATATGAGTGTAATTCGTGTTAGACATTATTCACAGCTGGTCTCAACACCTATGAGTACGGGATCCTGACTAACTAACTCATCTAATAACCAGGCAATTTTAGATGCGATGAGCTGAAAATTTTCGTCATAAAGCGATACTCCATGTACGTCACGTGTGGAGCAGATGAGATGGCTACTTTCTCTTCTTCTTGCCATTGAAGAGCAGTCCCATGGTCTTCTTGGTGGTCTTGTGTACTGGTATGTCGTCCTCATCATCGCTTTCATCTTGGTGTGCTTTGGGTGCGTTTTGAACGGGTGCTTTTTGGTCAGTGCGCAATTTTTGTCTGAGTGAATCCCTGTGGGCTTGTCTCATCTTCCGCTTGAGAGCGACCATGGCCCTTGTATCGTCGGTGGATTTCGTGTGTAGGCTGCTGGTACGCGCATCAGCCGGGTGCCTCCTCTTTTTAGAGAGAGAGCTGACTTTCTTGTCGCTGTTGATGAATTCACCGACAGTGTGAATGTCGTCCTTGCTGTGCGACTGCGTGTCTGCAGCAGAAAAATTCAGCCCTGAGCCCACTTGCATCACTGGAAGTGTGAAAAAAGAAGCTTTACTGCTGTTCAGTTCGGCCGCTTCAGGCTCAGTTTTCGGGTCGCTCTTCTCAAGCCATCCCAGCACTTTGCGGGTATTTGCACTGAAGGATTTCTGAAGCTCGGCTTGAAGATCCAGCTTCTGCTGTATTTCTCTTGCTCTCGACATCTTCAACCTCTTGCTTGTAGCAGTGTTTACATGTTGAATGGTCTTGTTTTTTCATCAATCAGGCTCATCGCATCTATCTTGAAAAACCAATAGTATTAAGAAATACATAATATACTATATTACACGCAGTGTGGCCTATGCCCTGTGTCCCTTTTGACTCTTATTCTTATGTTTTTGAATGTTCCTCCTTTCACCAAAATTCTCCTTTTCCATGGCCATTAAGGACTCTCTCTTGGCCCTGGTGACCTTGTTCAGCGACTTTCTGATCACCGCTGTGTCTCCCACAGCGGTACATTCTTCCATCTTCTTGTTGATTCGTGACTCGATGGCCTCTATCCTCGAAATGTCATGTTGGGTTATGAAGGATATGGCATCACCTCGTCTTCCAGCACGCGCGGTACGACCCGCTCTATGGATGTAAACATCTGGATCCGATGGGATGTCGTAGTTGACCACTAGCTCAACGACAGGAATGTCAAGACCTCTGGAAGCAACATCCGTTGCTACCAGCACCCTGGCGGCATTAGCCCGGAATCTTTGTAGAGAGTTTGTCCTCTCCTGTTGTGGCATTTGCGAGTGTAGAGAGGCTACTCTGACGTCCAAATTCTTCAGGGTCCTCCTCATGACCTCTGCTGTCGTTGTCCTGTTGACAAAGATTATCGCACTAGAGTCCTTGTACTCCTCGGTGGTTAGCAGATGATATAGGTAGGCTTCTTTCACATATTCCGGAATGAGGATGTATTCCGTCTTTAAAGTGGACGGCACAGCGACATTATCAAAACTTGCCACTTCATAACAGAACAATGGTGGCTTATTCTCTTGTGCTGGAGCATCGTGCAAGGCTCTCACTTGGTCAGTGATCGTGGCAGTGAAGAGTAGGGTTTGTCTTCTGTCCTTTTGAGGCAAGGCATTAATGCACACGTTGAGGTCCTTGGCAAAAGTACTCGTCAAAAGACTGTCGGCTTCATCCAGTACGAGGAACTTAGCCCGCATCAGGCCACCCACAGTGTCCTCACCACTGTTGAGAATATGATGAGCCAATCTCCCGGGAGTAGCAATTATGAAATGCGGTTTTCTTTGTAGCTCGAGGGCCTGTTGCACAATGCTTTCACCACCGACTACTATAGATACTCTGATGTTCATACTGCTGCCAAGGGCGGTGAATTGTTCGGCAATTTGCATTGCCAGTTCCCTTGTCGGAGTTAAAACGACCCCAAACATCCCACTGGGATCTTCCGACCATTTGGTGAGCATAGGAGCCGCAAACGCAATAGTTTTACCAGAACCTGTCTTGGCTCCACCTATGCAGTCCCCGCCCTTCATGATTGTTGGAATACAGCCTTTCTGAATGGCAGTTGGTTGTGTAATTTTCATCGCCGATAGGGCATCTATCAACCATCTTGGCAATCCTAGCGATTTGAAGGTGCTTACGGATGATTCAGGCATGGCTACCTTGTGTCTTTGCTTGTTTTAAACTTTTCAACTAGATGCGATGAGATGTCAAATTTTTTATGTACAGCTTTGAGTAAGATTTAGGCTCTCAAGAAAATTCACCTCGAGGCACCATATGAGGCCGTTTTAGAGGTCGAAGTAGCCTTTCGCAGGTGGCAATATTAGTTGATTCTTATAATATTTACAAGTTTGTACCCCTTTGTGAGGAATCCTTGACGGCCTCTGCACACTTTGCCATTTTCTGCACCAGAACGTCGACATTTTCCCCCTTCAAGGCACTCATCGGCAGTACGTCCCAATTATGTTTTGAACAAAATTCACTGACCTTCTGAAACTTCAGGATCGGCTCCTTTTTGTCACAGTCGATATCAGCCTTGTTGCAGACGACCAAGACATTCTTAGACTTGACTTTTTCCATACCACCTAACTCGTTGATCAAAACTTGCAGATCTGCCATAGGATCATCGTTTGCGATACTCAAGACGAAAACCCAGCCCTTAGAACGTTCAATGTGCCTTAGAAATTCAAGTCCCATCCCTCTGTCGTGAGAGGCATCCTTGACTATCCCGGGTATGTCGGCTACCGTAAATGAAGTGTCACCTACATTTAGATCAATTGTACCGATGGTCGGCGATAGCGTAGTAAATTCCCAGTGGCCGACCCTAGGCCTAGCGTTCGATATTCTGTTCAGGATCGTGGATTTCCCGGCATTAGGTAAGCCAACTAAACCAAGATCTGCGATACTTTTTAGTTCGAACATGAAATACTGCTCTAGGCCCTTTCTCCCAGATTTGGCGAACCTTGGATTTCTGATCAAGTTGGTCAAAAAGTGCATATTGCCCAGTCCACCTTTTCCTCCCTTCAGGAGACATATCGGTTTGTCTGTGGGTTTACTCAGGTCGAGTCCAAACAACGGGAACCTATCCTCTCTGAGCTCTGTATCATATAAGCTGAGGTCGTAAGATTCAACTTTCTTGCTCAAATCAATAAACCAGTCTTTGTCCTTATGGTACTCCGCGTCTTTGCCCTTGAAGTGCCATCCTTCACCTGGTTTGTACGCATCTCTAAACAGCTGTATGTTCGTCGGACGCGTATCAAGTTCGAATTTACCTGTGCAGTTTAGTTTAATCCTACTGTCTTGGAGAATTGAGCGAAGGGGAACTCTCTTGTGACCCTCAAGTTTTTTTTGGACAAACTCTCGAGTTGCCTTAGGATCCATGCACCAACGTATTACCGTCCCCACCGGAACTGTGATCAATATGTCTTTACCTCTTGCACCATCTAATTGGTCGGCTGCCCCATTAGAGCCCTCACCAGCCATGTAAGTGGTCCTCAGCTTTGATAGAGAGTTGAGTCCCTCAACGGCTAGCACGTAGACGCTTCCTCCCTCTCCCCCATCGCCTCCGTCCGGCGGCCCAATTGATCTTCCCGCATCTCTGAAGAAAGACACAACACCATCACCCCCGTTACCACTACGGCATTTGATTATTCGGACGTCCACAAAATTGCCCTGCCTGTGTTTATGTTTATCAAAATGCTGCAGGTACTTAATCGATGTGAAATTAGCCAGGGACGATTCAACTTCTATATATCTTGAGTCCGGAGGATTAGAAATGACCCTTACGGGGAAACGAGTTGTTTGCTGGATTCCAACTTTATCTGGTACCGAATCACTCTGCTGAAACGAACTAGGTGCCAAACCTGAGCTTCTTTTAATCCGGTTCAAATGATCAAGCCACTGCTCGTTATCTGCTGCTCGGGGTGCATTGTCAGGAGCATTTATAGATTTCTGGCTAATTAGCCTTCTGCTCCAACCTCCAGAACAGCCAAAAGATGTCAAAATCTTTCTTTTCATCGTTGTCGTTGTGCTTCTTTCACTGGGTATGAGATGCTCCTCTCGCTTGATCTCGAAGATGGCACTAAATATATGACTCTCTAATATTATACAATACAGGCAGGATTCATCCGAAGAATGCGAGAAGATACTCTATTCATTCATACAGAGCTCTTGCTAACCTCCGTGTCAGCCATCTCATCTACTGATTCCTCGAGCTGCAATTTTGATTTCAAAGATTCGATGTTCTGTAGCATTTTCTTCATCGAATTTGAACCGTCGCCAAACATAACGTTTTCGATAGAGTCCCATTCTTTCCTCCAGCTACTGACTTCTTTATTGAGATCACGCAACGTACCCTGTAAAGAGTGCTTGTTTTCAATGATATACTTAGCTCTTTCCATCTTGATTCGATCTAAGTAGCTGTCTAAACGTGATCGTACAGCACTTACATCAGTACCAGGGTCTGCCAGTTCCTCGAGTATTTCGAGTATTCCTTTTGGAGGGTTCCACTTCTCCACAACAAATTCAGACACAGTAGGATCTGCAATCTCAATGTCTTTTACCAAATCAACAGAGAGCCTTTCCAGCAAATTGACATATTTTAAGTAGTCTGCACTTATTTTTTCATAGAGAGTGACAAACTCTGCGAGTCCCTCAATATTCTGTAACCGAGTGTAGTCGCCATTACGTCTTGTTCTTTTCAATGCAGCAATTTCAGACTCTCTTGTTTGATATTTAACGTATCTTAAGGAAATAGAGCTCCCAACCAGCTCTTGGTATTTTCCAGACAGTAGTCGTAGTAATTGTACTTGCTCAGTCTCGCCTTTTTCCGGTTCAGCAAGCTCACGCAGTACTTTACATACAGAGTCCAGACACCTATGGTTTTCCTGCAAAGCTTGCTCCTGTTCACAGAGCATGTCGAAGTAGCCACTCTCCATCATAATTGATATCTCTTGTGATTCAATCCTCTTCCTCTTCACAGTTTAATGCTTTGTTAATAGGCACATCGTTTTGTGATGAGGCGGTCTTGAAGAAGCACATTGAATCACCAGCACAAATAGGAAAGAGATTGATGATCGCTGAAGAGCCAACTCAAGTCGTGCAAGAAATCAGATTGCAGCTAAGGAAGTCAGCTACCGAATTGTCCAAGTGGAAACTGCATAAGTCATCGAAATGGTCAGCTGAAGCACTATTGGGCATGGCAGAAATGACCCTCGTGAGTGACCTGCAGCCAAGTGCAGCTGGTTCTGCTGAGACAGGTGTGCTCAGCGATAGGATGACTGATGCTTCATGGGAAAGAGATTGCCGAAGCTTTTCGAAACTTTCAAATCAAGAGTACGACCTTTACCTGCTTGCGTCGTCCTTATTTGATTGCAAGGAATTCGACAGATGTGCATTCTTCCTAAAAAATGTAACTAATCCATGCCTGAAGTTCTTGAAAGTGTATTCAGAGTACCTTTCATGGGACAAGAAGAGTCGCGGGAACATGGAAGATATTCTGACCACTGGGAAAGCGCCAAGGCACATTATTCGTGGAGGAAGTCAGAGCGGCGATAATGATACAGCTCGTGGATTTCAAAATAGTTCAGCTACATCTGCATCGTTAAGCGATGGGCAGCAGGCCGATTCGTCAACTATAATGAAGGAAATTAACTCTTTTTTGGAAGCATCAAACGCCAAAGAAGGTGAGTCGGGATTGGGTGTTTCACTACTTTACTACCTGAAAGGTGTACTACTTAAGCAGGATGACAACAAAAGTGAGGCAACCGCGTGTTTCCTCCGGTCATTATCCGGTTACTCTTTTAACTGGACTTGTTGGGTTGAGCTACTGGACTGCCTCTCAAGGTCAGACGAATCATTGCTACTCATGAAGCATATGGAGGAGCGGTTCAAATTTGATCAAACGGACAACATAGGGTCGCAAAGTTCGATCCATCACAACATAATGATAAAATTCTTTCGACTTGCCCTTTTCCAGGAGTTCAGTGGAGACATTGACATATTCATCGAGGAACTCCATTACTTGCATACGATTTTTCCGAACTTTACTTACCTCAAGGCACAAAATGCGTTGTTGAACTACAACTATATGGACTATATGAACGCCGAGAATCTATTCGATCAAATAGTCAAGTCCGACCCCTACCGGCTCGATGACTTGGATATCTATTCAAATATCCTTTACGTCATGCAGAAACACTCTAAATTGGCGTATCTGGCACAGTTCACATCCCATGTGGATAAATTTCGACCAGAGACTTGTTGTGCGATTGCGAATTACTACAGTGCCAGACAGGAGCACGAAAAGTCCATCATGTATTTCCGGAGAGCTCTTACTCTGAACAAAAACTGCACAAACGCATGGACACTTATGGGTCACGAATTCGTCGAGCTAAGGAATTCCCATGCTGCCATCGAATGCTACCGCCGAGCAGTGGATATGAACCCTAAGGATTTCAAAGCTTGGTATGGTTTAGGGCAGGCGTATGAAGTTCTCGACATGCATCTCTACTCACTGTACTACTTTCAAAAGGCATGTACGTTAAAACCGCTGGACAAGAGGATGTGGCGGGCATTGGCCTCCTGTTATGCAAAGGTAGGAAACAGGCAAGAGGCCATCAAATGCTATGAGCGTGCCCTGCAGCTCTCTACTAGTATTGATCAAAACAGTATATTGTTCTATCGACTGGCGGAACTATGCGAACAAGTACACGATATCGTCAACTGTCGAAAATTCATGATACAATGCGTAGATGTAGAGAGCTCATCCGAGGGTATAGTCACCGATGAAACCGCTAAGGCCAGGCTCTGGCTAGCGAAGTACGAGGCCAAGAGAAAGAATTACGAACAAGCATACAATTATGCCGTGGGCGTTTCTCATGGAACATCCCAGGAAATTGAGGAAGCTAGATCAATAGCACGAGAGTGCAGACAGAGGATACAGTAAATAATGAGCTTATACAGAGTCGTTCTACTGATGTAGGTTAATATGATGAAACTTTAGTTACCCGTGTCTAGTTACTTCCGATGTACGTCTTACTGGGGACGAATACGTCGAATACAGCAAAACTGACCACGAATACAGTATTCTTAATTTTTGTGAATACTGTCACTTTATACGTGAAAACACTAGAATATAGCCGCCAATGCAAATATATACGGATTCAATAGTTTGGTACTTCATAGTGGGAATGCGAACCATTCATCATGGAAGCATTATATTAAAGCTATAAAGTCATATTTTCAATCTCAAGAAAAGAAACATGTATTCATCCCTCTTCGTCACTAAAGTCACTGTCTGAGTAACATGGTATATACAAGGGCGATTCTGCCGCTCCAACTGGACACCTGTTGGCGCCTTCTGACCATAATTCAGTCTCTTCATCCTGAATCCACTGCTCTACCGGGATATCATTGACTTTTGGTAAGTGCTGACCCATCCCGAAACACTTCAGTCTGTTACGCAGGATCATCGTCCGTTTCAAATTAGTGCTTGACAATGAGAATCTATTCTCTAATACTCTCTTGCTAACAGAAAAGCACCTCTCTACATCCGCCGTCGATAGCTTTGTATGATGGAAAGAGAGAGCCAATTCAAACAGACATGGATATCTATCTTGATTTGCAATCCAGTAGTCAAGGTAGTTCACATCATTTTGAACTGGTTCTTCCAAGTAAACCTCCCATTCAGTTTTTGAGTCCCTTGGATTAACACGATGCTTGTAATTGTGTCTACGCAGCTGTTTGCATATCTTATAGGTCTTTCGGTGTGTATTCAAGGTACCACCTGCCGAATCTTCTAATGCCTGACGGCTCCTGTGTTCTTTTAGTCCGCCCCTGGAATGAATATAGTACTCCACATACCTCTTACAGAGTTCTAAAACCTTTTTCTGTTTCTCTTCTTCGAAAGCGCTCTTGATAATGTCCGTTTTACAAAACGGTTGCAAAATATGGGCCACCCAATATCCTGGTTCGCCAAGAGCAAAGTTCATGTATTTTTGAAACTTGGGATATGCGTTCTCCACGATAGCCAGTAAACTGGTTAGTTCGTTTGGTTCTACAGAAGACAAATGTCTCCTGCTGAGACCTAAAGTTCGTAGATGATCTTTGTCGGTCGAACCATTCTTTACCTCTTTACAGGACTTGAAAAAATCGTCAATTTGAAGGTAGTATTCAATGGCATTTGGTAAGGTATTGAGCGTGTCATCTTGTAACAGCATTTCGTACTCATCAAAAATTCGAGTTAGACGGAGGAATACTCCGAGAGCTTCCATCTCAGAAGGCACATAACAGAAGAGGGAAAGATCGTCTGGTGTCAGCTGATATTTGCTATCCAATCGATTCTCAAAATAAAAGTCCTTCAGAGGACCTGTAAGCTTCAAAAATACAGAGAGTTGCCTGTAGCGGGATACAAACCGAGTACCGTTATACCTTGGGATTGTCTTCGGGGTGAACTCCTTCATTTTGTTTCTGATAAAGACATTTTTTGTCAAGATAACGGTTAGTCGATCAATTCGGGATAACAGTGAACTCTCAGATTTCTCAAATCCGAGCATTATATCTTGGAAAACCCGGTTGAGTAGATGTTTCATGCATCTTATTTTTACTAGTCCTTGTTCCACATTAACTCCTAGCCCACCTCTAATATCATTATCCAAACCTTCAAGCATCGAGATGTTATTGGTACCATTGTCGACAGTAACACTACTTAATTTGTTTGCAATTGAAAAGTTCCCTAACGATCTCAACAAGGCCTCCTTTAGATTATTACCTGTATGCCTTTCTTGGCTTAAATCCACAAAATCAATGATGTGGACATTTGGAGTTCCATTAGTAGTGACATCTTGGATAGTCAACCTTTTTTTACCTCTGCGCAAATTGGGGCAAAACGATATAAGAATGGCTAGATAGCTCTTTTGGTTGGAGGAAGTCCACATATCCAATAGAACATTGAAATTAAAAGACTTCCTCAGTGTGTCTCCCATCTCAACATTGAATTGCTCCTCATATTTCTTCATCATAGATACCAATCCCTTCCTCGAAGAAATGTAATCATGATTTCTGGCGCCAGAGCACTCCAGAAGTTTCCTGAAAGCAGGAGCTTCAGCTGCACTAAAAGGAATTATAGTCTCAATGAACAGATTCAACTGGTTTATCCTGGGCTCGTTTGCGCACATAAAGTTTAGTAGCTCAGGTCTGAACCCGAATGGCTTCTTATTAATGGAGAAAACCTCTCTGCACTCATTTAATTGCGGCTGAACTCCTCTAAGCTTTTTATGAAACAACTCAAAATCCTGCTTATGATTTCTTTTGAGATGCGCAATGATATCAGAGGAGGTTGGATTACCTTTGAGTGTGAAAACATGCCTGCAATTGTCATACTTACAGATGGCATAAGGCTCAGAGGCAGCATACTTGGTTACCCAGATCCGATAAGGAGATGCTTTAAGCCATGTTTGAAGCTTTTCTATATCATGTGAATTCTGTCCAGCAGTTGGTTCAATATCTGGTTTATCGAAAGGATTCATGGAAAATTCGTCAAACCCGAACCTGTACTTACTTTTGAATGCTCTCTCCGAGCTTTGAGTGCCACCCTCGTCACTCTCATTGGACGAAGTTAGGCCTGTATTTCCCTCACTGTCCTCTGTAGAGTCAGAAGAAGTACGATCATAAAATTGGTCAGCTTGAAGAGACATATCATGGTGCTTTGGACCGTAAGCTAAGTTGTTTGGTGGAAAGTTGATTATTTGCTGGATTGTTGACGTACCCAATCTTTGTAGTGGCCTTCCAGATAGTTTTTGACTGACAATAATTGAGTTCTCGTTTGATTCTTGAGGGATTGACACTCTGTGATCTATTTCCGCTGGTGTGGCTGGACCAGGTGCACTCCTGACACGTTGGATTACTTTGATCTGGTCAGTTTCCGAAGGCTGTTCAGCATGCCTGTTAACTGACGGTGAATGAACATGGTCACGAAGTTTATCTGGGGAACGGTTTTCCTGTGGTTGGTTGTCTCCAGGTATGTTCTCGGTTTGACCACTATCGGAAAAATCCTGCGGGTCCAATGGATCTTCTAACGCATTCTCAGGGCTATCAGGGACAAGAGTATCGGTGCAGCTAAACTCTTCAAGCGAATTTTTTCTAGTGTTGGTACCCCTACTAGTGGCGCCGCTATTCAGTTGTTTGTAATTGCACTTTCTTCTAGTTCTGAGATTATACATCGAATCCAATTGAAGCCAGTTGATCTATACTCTTCAGATTAAACATGGTGTATAAAGAGGAGTGGTTAAGCTGGCTATTGAACTCAAGTTTTACGCGTCTTCGATTACGCGTCTTCGATTACTTCACCTTGCAGTGTATTCGCGCTTGTATTCTGTTAATAATGATGTATTCGCAGATGTATTCGTCACCAAACACGTTGTATTCTCTTTATGTATTCGTCTTCGTCCCCAGTGCTAAGACTCTTAGCATAGTTCACTGCTCATCGCATAAGCTTGAATGAGCAAAGCAGCCAGATAAGCGATAGTCGGTCACATTAAACCTTATTCAGCACTATCTAACAGTTAAGCGCTGTAAAACTAGTAGGTTGCTCAAAAATGCCCGATGGAAGTCATCCACCGCCTCCTATGTTCGCAAATTCTTCCGAAAGGAATGGTACATCTTCAAAAGAACCAGCCCCGCCACCTCCACCTCCTGGAATTGACAATTTCGACTTACCACCAGCTCCACCAGGTATAGATCGAGAATTTTTACCCCCACCTCCCCCTCCAGGCTTAGAAGTGGATGCTACACTACCCCCTCCACCACCACCACCACCACCAGTGCTGGATGGCAGTGGTCAGGAAGAAGAGCGGTCAATGATCGGGGAAGAACCCACCAACAGAGATAACGATCACCCACCGGTGACTTTAGAGGGCAGCACGGTCGATAAAATCAACAAGAAACGAAAAATTGATCCAAGTAATTTGAATAATAGTCAAAGGAAACGTATCAAAAAGGAGAAAAGAAGACTGAGAAGATTGAAGGGAGGCAAGGTTTCGTCACATAAGGCAGAGTTGCCTCCAGAGCATTTGCGTAAGATCATTGATACCCATTCTGATATGACGTCGAAAAGGTTCAACTACGATAAAAGGGCGTTCTTAGGTGCTCTCAAGTATATGCCGCATGCTGTGCTAAAACTCTTGGAAAACATGCCTCAGCCTTGGGAGGAAATTAAAGAGGTTAAGGTACTTTACCACGTTTCAGGGGCCGTCACATTTGTCAACGAGATACCCCGCGTCATTGAGCCTATCTACGCTGCTCAGTGGGCCACGATGTGGTTAGCCATGAGGAGAGAAAAGCGTGATAGGTCACATTTTAAAAGAATGAGGTTTCCTGCTTTCGACGATGATGAACCTCCTCTATCATATTCCCAAAATATACAGGACATAGAACCTCTAGACCCAATTAGGCTCAATCTAGACAACATTGATGACGAGTATGTTAAAGACTGGCTATACGACAGTCGGCCGTTGGCTGATCTGCAAAGCAGAGTGAACGGAACTTCCTACAAAAACTGGTATCTGCCGTTGTCTGTAATGGCAAACTTGCAGAGATTGACAACTCCACTGAGGAATGAAGCCCTAGACCGTAACCAGCTTTATCTATATGACAAAAAGTCATTTTTTACCTCGAAAGCTCTCAATACTGCTATACCGGGAGGCCCAAAATTTGAACCACTCTATCCTGCTGAGGAGGATGAAGATTTCAATGAGTTTAATTCTATTGACAGGATAATATTTCGAATTCCTGTACGAAGCGAGTACAGAATAGCTTTCCCTCAACTCTATAATTCTCGGCCGCGCTCAGTTGAGATAACATGGTACTCTGACTCGGTATCTTGTTTGATTAAGAATGATGAGGATCCTCCACTTTATTTTCATCCATCTCTAAACCCTATAATATCAAAGAAAAACGAAAGGACAAGTGAGAAAAAGGACCCAGGTTCGGCCTTCTCATTACCTCGCGGATTTAAGCCTCTGATGTACAATGAAGATCTAGTATTACCAGAGACAAAAGATGCTCTTGAGCTTTTCTTTGCTCCATATCCTTTTAACAGGTACTGTGGCAAAACTGTTAGAGCTCAAGATGTTCCCCTCCTGAAAAATTGGTACCTGCAGCATCCTGATGAAGAATATTTTATTAAAACCAGGGTTTCACATCAAAAACTACTGAAAACTTATGTTCTCAATGAGTTGAAGAAAAAAGGCAAAAAAAATGGCAGAAAGGTGAAGCTGTTGAAGACATTCAGAAACACTAGATACTTTCAACAAACTTCCGTAGACTGGGTTGAAGCAGGTCTACAGGTATGCCGTCAAGGTCATAACATGTTAAATTTGCTCATCCACAAACGAGGTCTCACTTTCCTCCATTTGGACTATAATTTCAATCTGAAGCCAACCAAGACTTTAACGACGAAGGAGCGTAAGAAGTCACGATTTGGTAACGCATTTCATCTAATGAGAGAAATTTTAAAGGTGACTAAACTACTAGTGGATTCTCATGTACAACATCGGCTTGGTAATGTAGACTCTTTTCAATTGGCTGACGCAATTTACTACATTCTGAATCACCTGGGTCAACTCACGGGGATTTACAGGTATAAGTATAAGGTAATGCATCAAATTCGTGCATGCAAGGACTTGAAGCACCTGGTTTATTTCAGATTCAATAAGATTATCGGCAAGGGTCCAGGTTGTGGTTTTTGGCAGCCGGCATGGAGAGTATGGATATTCTTTATGAGAGGTATCATACCTTTGCTTGAAAGATGGCTTGGAAATCTGATAACTCGTCAGTTCGAGGGAAGAAATAATGAGATTATCAAAACGACGACGAAGCAGAGAACAGATGCGTACTATGACCTCGAACTAAGGGCTTCCGTTATGAAGGATATACTTGAGATGATACCCGAGGGGATACGACAGAATAAAGCGAGGACTATTCTACAGCACCTTAGCGAGGCTTGGAGGTGTTGGAAAGCTAACATACCATGGGATGTTCCAGGAATGCCCATCCCAATTAAAAATATCATTGAGAGGTATATCAAAGCGAAAGCAGACGGCTGGGTTTCCGCTGCTCATTATAACCGAGAGCGCATAAGACGTGGAGCTCATGTTGAGAAAACTGTGGTTAAGAAAAATCTGGGTAGGTTGACTAGGTTATGGATTAAGAACGAACAACAAAGACAACAAGATATTGAGAAAAATGGTCCCGAAATTACGCCCCAAGATGCAACTGCAATTTTTTCCACGATGGTCGACTGGTTTGAATCCCGCAATTTTTCACCAATACCATTTCCACCTTTGGCATACAAAAATGATACGAAGATTCTCGTGCTCGCGCTAGAAAACTTGAAGGATGTCTACAACTCCAAGATTAGGCTCAACTCAGCTGAACGTGAGGAGTTGGCCCTAATCGAGGAGGCCTATGATCATCCACATGAAACACTCAATAGAATCAAAAAGTATCTCTTGACTCAAAGAGTCTTTAAGTCGGTTGATCTGACGATGGTAGATCAATACCAAAGTATAAAGCCAGTGTTTTCTGTAGATGCACTGGAGAAAATAACAGATGCGTATTTGGATCAATACCTTTGGTTTGAGGCCGATGAAAGGAAATTGTTTCCAAATTGGATTAAGCCAAGTGATGCGGAGATTCCGCCTCTACTGGTGTACAAATGGTGTCAGGGTATTAACAACCTATCTGATGCGTGGGACGTCTCTGATGGACAATCGATGGCTATTTTAGAGATGACATTGGGAGAAATGGCGGAGAAGATTGATTTTACGCTTTTGAACAGGCTTCTAAGGCTCGTTGTGGATCCTAATATAGCTGACTACATGACAGCAAAAAACAATGTGGTTTTGACATATAAAGATATGGCTCACGTCAACAAGTATGGACTTTTGCGTGGTTTACAGTTTTCCTCCTTCATTTATCAGTATTATGGCCTGGTCATGGATCTGCTTTTGCTGGGTTTAGATAGAGCTGGTGACTTGGCAGGCCCTGCGAATAGCCCGAACGATTTTATGCAATTCAAAAATATCGAAACGGAGAGAAGGAGCCCTATCAAGCTATATGCACGCTATTTGGACAGGGTGTACATCTTGTTTCAGTTCAAGGAACGGGAGGCAAATGAACTCATAGATGAGTATTTGTCAGAGAACCCAGATCCCAACTTTGTCAACGCTGTGGGATATAACAACAAAAAGTGCTGGCCAAGAGATGCTCGTATGAGGCTAATGAGACAAGATGTGAATCTTGGTAGAGCCGTCTTTTGGGAGGTTACAGGTCGTGTTCCCGCTTCCCTAGCGAACCTCAACTGGGAAAATAGTTTCGTTTCTATCTACAGCAAGGACAATCCTAATCTGCTATTTACAATGTGTGGCTTCGAGGTCAGGATTCTACCAAACAATAGGAGCGATGAAGTCATTTCAACTGGTGAAGGTGTTTGGGATCTTTTAGACGAGAAAACTAAACAAAGAACCGCTAAAGCTTATCTCAAGGTTTCCCAGGAGGCCATTGATGATTTTGATAGTAAAATACGCGGAATTTTGATGGCATCAGGCTCCACCACTTTTACGAAGATAGCAGCTAAGTGGAACACGGCACTACTGTCACTATTTGCTTATTTCAGAGAGGCAATTATCACTACGGAGCCGTTGTTAGACGTATTGGTCAAATCCGAGACGCGCATACAGAACAGGGTAAAAATGGGACTGAACTCTAAGATGCCTACCCGTTTTCCGCCAGCAGTTTTTTATACACCCAAAGAACTGGGCGGATTGGGCATGATTAGTGCTTCTCACATATTGATACCCGCTTCCGATTTGACATGGTCGCGTCAAACTGAAACAGGTGTTACACATTTTAGAGCAGGCATGAGCCACGAAGATGATAAACTAGTTCCAACCATTTTCCGCTACATTGCCACTTGGGAGAACGAATTTCTAGACTCCCAGCGTGTTTGGGCAGAGTACGCCTCCAAAAGGCAAGATGCAATAGAGCAAAATCGTAGATTAGCCTTTGAAGAACTGGAAGGTTCTTGGGATAGAGGTATACCCAGAATTAGCACATTATTTCAGAAAGACCGTCACGTCTTAGCTTATGATAGAGGGCATCGCGTGAGGAGGGAATTTAAAAAGTACTCACTTGAGCGTAACAGCCCTTTTTGGTGGACGAATTCCCACCATGATGGCAAATTATGGAATTTGAACGCATATCGAACAGATGTTATACAGGCCCTTGGAGGAATCGAAACTATTTTAGAACATACCCTTTTCAAGGGTACAGGATTTAGCTCATGGGAGGGACTGTTCTGGGAGAAGGCTGCTGGTTTTGAGGACTCCATGCAATTCAAAAAGTTAACACACGCTCAACGGACAGGTTTGAGTCAGATTCCAAACCGTCGTTTCACGTTATGGTGGTCGCCTACGATTAATAGGGCCAACGTGTATGTTGGGTTTTTGGTCCAGTTAGATCTGACAGGTATTTTCTTGCATGGTAAGATCCCCACCCTAAAAATTTCACTCATTCAGATTTTCCGGGCACATTTATGGCAGAAAATCCATGAGAGCATCGTATTCGATATTTGTCAAATATTGGACGGCGAACTGGACGCTCTCCAAATAGAGACAGTCACAAAGGAGGCAGTTCATCCACGGAAATCCTACAAAATGAACTCTAGTGCCGCCGATATAACTATGAACAGTGTTTACCAATGGGCCGTTTCAAGGCCCTCTCTACTCCACAATTCCAAAGATACTTTTGATGCCACTTTTACCAGCAAAATGTGGTTCGATGTGCAGCTGCGATACGGTGATTATGACTCTCATGATATTTCTAGGTACGTCCGTGCCAAGTTCTTGGATTATACCACTGACAATGTGAGCATGTACCCGTCTGCTACAGGTGTTATGATAAGCATTGACCTGGCCTACAATATGTATGACGCATATGGTAACTGGTTTACGGGGCTGAAACCTTTAATACAGAATAGCATGAGAACTATTATGAAGGCAAACCCTGCTCTGTATGTTCTTCGGGAGCGGATTAGAAAAGGTCTGCAAATTTACCAATCGAACATACAAGAACCATTCTTAAACTCATCAAATTACAGTGAGCTATTTAACAATGATGTGAAACTGTTTGTTGATGACACGAATGTGTACAGAGTTGCTGTACACAAGACATTTGAGGGTAATGTCGCAACTAAAGCTATTAACGGTTGTATCTTTACGCTAAACCCCAAGACCGGTCATTTGTTCCTTAAAATTATCCACACTTCCGTTTGGGCAGGACAAAAGCGGTTAAGCCAATTGGCAAAATGGAAAACTGCAGAAGAAGTGAGTGCATTAATAAGATCCCTACCTAAGGAGGAACAACCAAAACAAATTATTGTCACCCGTAAAGCCATGCTTGATCCCTTAGAAGTGCACATGTTAGACTTTCCTAACATCTCTATAAGGCCTACCGAATTAAGGTTACCATTTTCAGCTTCACTGTCCATCGATAAACTTTCGGACGTAGTTATGAAGGCTACGGAACCGCAAATGGTACTCTTTAATATTTATGATGACTGGCTAGAGCGAGTCTCTTCGTATACAGCATTTTCGAGGCTAATTTTACTATTGAGAGGATTAAAGACGGACGAGGAGCAAGCAAAGATCATATTACTCGGCGACCCTACCATAGCAGTGAAAAAACATCATTTGTGGCCATCATTCTCTGACGAACAATGGATTACAATCGAAGCTAGGATGCGAGATCTGATCCTTGGAGCTTACGGGAAAAAGTACAATGTGAATATATCGTCGTTGACCCAGACTGAGATTAAAGACCTAATTCTCGGACAGAATATCAAAGCCCCATCTGTCAAGAGGCAGAAGATGGCAGAACTCGAGGCTGCAAGGAACGAGACTCAAGCTGATGAAACGAATACAGGGGCCTCGAGCGTCATGAAGACTAAAACGGTGAATGCTCAAGGCGAGGAAATTGTCGTCGTGACTTCGGCTAACTATGAGAACGAAGCCTTTTCTTCCAAGAACGAATGGCGAAAGAACGCTATTGCTGACAGTCTATTGCACCTCAAACTTAAGAATATCTACGTGGCGTCTGATGACTTTATAGAGGAGAAAGACGTTTTCGTCTTGCCTAGGAATCTGCTCAAAAAGTTTGTCGAAATATCTGACGTCAAAATTCAAGTTGCTGCATATTTATACGGTTGCTCATTACCAGAACATCCTAATGTGAAAGAAATAAGGACGATTGCATTATGCCCCCAGTTAGGTAATACTAAATCAGTTCAGTTCTGCAAACCGCCCGAAGATCAAGCAGAACTCGAAAATCTACAGCTACTGGGTTGGATTCATACTCAGACAGAGGATCTCAAATTTATGACTGCTCCAGAAGTCACAACGCATGCCAACAAATTTGGAGATAGTTTCAAGAGAACTATAGATTTAAACGTCTGCTTGCTACCTGGTTCGGTTTCCTTGGCTGCGTATAACTTGACTGATGAAGGCTACGCTTGGGGCGTCCAAAACGAGGACATGGCTAATTTAATATCGGACGGCTTCGATCCTGCATTCAGTGAAAATGCACAACTCCTTCTTTCTGAGCGATTCATGGGCAATTTCTTAGTTCCCACAGGGGGATTCTGGAATTACACATTCATGGGGGCAAGTTTCACGGGCAACATGAACTATGAACTGAAGACAGGGATTCCACTAGAATTTTACAACGAGCTGCATCGCGTAACCCACTTTTTGCAGTTCCAGGGCGCCAATGGCGAACAAGATCTCGAAGCCGAACAAGAGGACGTTTTTTCTTGAACGCCTCGGTTGTAACTTCTTTATGTACTATTAAGCGCAAATATGGTAAGTTTTTACTTAAACGAATGGTTACCACGAGACCAAGACATAACGTTCTTGGTTCTTGTTTCGAAAATCGTACTAAAGATCCGGTCATGGTCCAGTCGAATTCATGACTTCGAAGGTGTTCGCTAAGCTTCATTTTCTTTGGCGCAACAATACCTGCACTACCGTAATTATTCTAGCCCTATAGCTGAGAAAGTGGTGAAGAAAATCGCTATGATATACGTCCGATTCACTTCTTTAACGCAGAACTTAAGTGGCCATCATAATTTGATATTGAGCGTAAGAAGTCTAGCTCTAGCACCGAGTACAGACATTCTAGGTTTTTACTCTTTTACCGTTGTACTGCCGATATAAGGCTCGCTCGGCCAACTGAAGACATTCGTAGCTTTCTTGAAGGCGTGATGCAGATTGATCCCTTGCACTAGTCACATTAGGAGTCTATTTAATGGCATGGAGTCATTCAGTGATAGTCTACTGAAGAAAAGAGAAGCCTTACTCCTGCTGAATCGCCATTCAGTGTCGCCGTATGACCGTAAGCCCGATTCCATTGGTCTTGTACCGACGGTTCATTATTGGCTAAAGATCCTCCTGAAACGAGGATATACCTTCAACCAGATTGTGGAAGAGTCTGGACTAAACCCTCTTTTCCTTGAGCAGGCCTATCGTGAGCTCAAGCTAGAAGACAAGGTACCCGATGACATCTGCGAGGGTTCGAAGGGTGAGGTCAGAGCAGGCAATAGTGGATCACAAACTGAAAGTGATGGGAAGCGAAAAGACATAGAAGGTGAAATACGTCATTTTATGTTCAGAACGCTGCTTGAAATGAATCGAATAAGAGCCTCGCTACAACGGCCACCAGTGCGGAAACGACTGAGGGACGACAGGATTAAACATGAGGTTTTAAAGAACCTAAAGAGGATTACTGAA
This sequence comes from Torulaspora franciscae, assembly GCA_003705175.3. Lineage (NCBI taxonomy): Eukaryota > Fungi > Ascomycota > Saccharomycetes > Saccharomycetales > Saccharomycetaceae > Torulaspora > Torulaspora franciscae. The sequence goes on from PPHX03000012.1 coordinate 171,658, forward strand.
ACTTCACAGGACCTTTCAAATAAAATCGAGAACATTAGTAACACTTCTTTGACCGATGCGCCAGCCATAGAGAAGGAAAACAGTAGTGCCACTCCTGAATGTGCCCCCAAGAGAATTAAAAGAGAGGATATCCAGACAGATCTAATGTCTAGCTCTAGAAGTTCGGAAAAGAGCGTCACTCGTACACCTAACTCCGAACTTTGTGCCAATAACTCATCTTCGAACCGAGCTACCCATAGCTTAACATCAAATGACACTCCAGAGTCTTCGCGTAAAGAACGCATACAACCAAGGCAGTCCAAATTGCAAGTATTCACACCGTATCGATCGCTCATTTCCAACCTCCGCAGGTGATGTGCACCATCTACAATAATGACAAAAGTACCTGTCCAGCATATATACATCTGCGAAATCAGTTAGTGTGAAATTGCAAGCGGGAAGCATAGCCAAGCCATGAGTCCTGAGGGCTTAATCACCTCCATTTGGCTTTCTCATCGCCTTTTGTACTATGTAATACCAGATACCTGGCCTATGAGACCATATCACGTGATGTTACTGGTATCTTAATAGATCTCGGGTCCTTACGGCAACGTTAGTATTACAGATACATTTCACCAAAGGACTCAAGTTTACTAAGGAGTGCTAGGAAGGGCTGTGGGTTATTGAAGCTTCTGTATACTAATTCAGCAGCCTTCTTATGCCTCGAACTCCAGAGAAAAAGAGGCCTGGAAACCAGGTGGTATCGCCAGAGAGGGGGATATCGGCGGCAACGAAGAAACCAGTCACTGAAGCTCAGAAGCGTAAGAAAAGATACCATTTTGCGCCAATTAATAATCTGGATCCGCGCAATAGAGAGGAACTGGGGGTATTGAGGTCGATTTCTGTATCCCAGGTCAGGAATAGCACAACAACTAATACTTCGCGACAGGTCAAGAAGACCAAATCAGTTAGCGAGTCACCTGGGAGAGTTGGAATGGGCTTGAGAGAGGCCAAGAAGGTTGCACCAAGCTCGAAGAAAACCAAAGAATCACGAGGAGATGACGTACCGAGCGAAGAGGTTATCTGGAGGTACTCGCCTACCAAGGGTGAGCTCTCGGACAAGTTTGGTAGCTCGAATAGTATTTCTGAAGATTGGATAGAATTTGAAAGGGAACAAGATCCTTCATCGACCCCAGTAGTGCCAAAAATGCTGAAGAATGTACTAAGCTTCGGCAACATGAGCGAGCGCGAACAAGCCGAGCAGAAAGACTCGCCATCAGCGCAGGCTAGGAGCTCTACAAGGTCAAGGGCAGCAACAGAGTCACTTAAAGAATCACTGAGGGATATTGACGACATTTTGGATGATATGGAGGGTGATATCGCGATGAAACCAAAGGGCCACAAGATAAACGACCTCCCGTCATCTCCGAGCAGAATACAAGTGCCAAAAAAGATTGAGAAACACAGCGTTCCACAGGATTATGATTTATTAGGCGGGCCCTCAAGCGACGACGATGACTCTTTGATCGAATTGTTGAGCCAAAAAAGACCACAAAATGTGAGTGATGCAACACCAGACGTAGAGTTGGATACGCTCGATGATTCGCTACTTGATTATCTCAGCGCTACAGACAAGAAAAATCCAGAAGAAAATGTTGAGGACGAAATTGAGAACGTAGAGCTTATGCTTTCGCAAAATCTGAAAATTCCAACTAAAGAGACACCAAAACTGGAACACTTCGTCAAACTGGCAGCGTTTCCCCATCGGCGGAAAGGCGTTGTACGGTTTGTTATCACGAAAATAACAGAAAATGAAATACCGAAAATAGGGCGTCAGAAGATTCTGTCCTGCGTTGACGAAAAAGCTAAACATGCCTCAATCGTAGTACGAAAACCCTGGGTTTATCTAGAATTTGAAGAAGGCGATGTGATTCATATCATAGAAGGCTCGAAGTGTGAAAATAAGAGACTGCTCTCCGATGATAAAGATCCAGTAACGCAATTGGTGAACGACAACCTACTCATTTTGAATCCTGATCTTCTGTTATCAGCTACAGCAGTGGGAGGTTCGATCGAGTGTCTGAGGCGGGCGGTCCTTCAACAACTATTGGAGGATTGTCAAGGTGAACCCAGTCTTGCTATGACGATTGGAAATATTGTTCATGAGCTTCTGCAGAGCGCGCTGCGACACAAGCTCAACCATGGATCGATGACGTCTGATTATTTGGAACAAAAACTGGATTCTCTTCTACAGCTACACTCATTTGAGATATTAGTGTGCAATGAGGACCTCAATAATGTGAGAGAAGAGATCAAAACGACACACATGGGAAATATACTGGACTTTATCAATAATTTTGTTCGGAAGAGTAATTATGGATGCTATGTCTCTGTATCTGGTACTCGAAAAACAGATCCCATTTCCATTGCGAATGTTATAGACACAGAAGAAAACATCTGGTCCCCAATCTACGGACTGAAGGGCTTTTTAGATGTGACAATTGATGCTCTTTGTAGAAAGACGCGATCAGTGGTTCCTTTAGAAGTGAAAACCGGTAAAAGCAAGAGCATTTCGCATGAAGCACAAGGATTGATTTACACACTTCTTTTGAATGACAGATACGAAATACCCGTTGATTTCTACCTTCTTCTCTACACGAGGAAGAATGAATTAACAAAGTATCCATGTCTGCTACATTCGTTAAAGCATGTTCTAATGTTCAGGAATCAGATGACGACCAAGCTCAAGTACAGATTAACCGAAAACAATAATCTTGCCCCAATAAAACAAGCGTTACCTCCACTATTGCAAAGCTCCTATTGTGACTCATGCAACCTGAAAACGCCCTGTATGGTGATGAACAATTTGGTCGAAGGCGGGGACGGTGAGTCAAGCGGCCTCAAGAAAGGCGAGTATGAACTGTTGACTGGCCATTTAGCTTCGAACCATCTGAAGAACGCCGCGTTCTTCAAGAAGTACAATGATCTCATTACAAAAGAGGAGTCATCCATAACATGCCTCAAAAAATTGTTCCTTTCTCATAACGAATCTGAAGATCCGGATATCGCAAACAGTCTGTCGAATTTGAAAGTAATCAGGTCGTCTAGTGATCCCAGTGATTCTGGATTTTACCTGCACACACTCGCGCGAGCTAAAGGTGATAGACCCTGTTTATCTATGCTTAAGTCTCAATTAGTGAAAAAGGATAGGGTTATTGTGAGTGATGAATCTGGGCATTTTTCAATAGCCAACGGCTATATCGCTGATATTGCTGATGACTTTGTCACCGTGTCAACAAGAAGAAAGGTACTGAATAACTGGGTTCCGCCCGAAAGGTCCAATGGCACGCCTCATATTCGAAGTGTCATAGATGACAGTATCAATGCAGATTCTCTGATGCGGACACAAAATATGGTCACTTATCGAATTATCAAGGACGAAATCCAGCAAGGCCTGTCACTGGCACGCTTTAGTCTGCTCAATCTCTTTTTACCACCAGTGGAACCAGGACAAATGATAGTAGATGAGACTTCAGGCAAAGTTCGTCTAATGAAGAAATCCGAGGGGGGAGACGGAAGACTTCGGGCTATCTTAGTGGACAAAGTTGCACCTCGCTTCGAAGACAATTTCCCATTCAAAAGTCTGGTTATACCAGAGCATTTTAACTCAGATCAAAAGAAAGCTATCGAAATGGTCTTGAGAGCACAGGACTACGCCTTGATTCTGGGTATGCCCGGAACAGGAAAAACCACAGTGATTTCGGAACTTATCAAGATCTTAGCAGCTGCTGGTAAAAGCATCTTGCTCACCTCGTACACCCACTCAGCGGTCGACAATATTTTGCTTAAGCTAAGGGATACTAAGATCAAGATAGCCAGGCTTGGGATGAAACACAGGATTCACCCCGATACCCAAGTTTATAGGCCAGACTACGATAAAATTTCTACGTACGAGGATTACGTCAAGGAGGTCCAGGGCACCGCCGTAGTGGCGACCACTTGCCTCGGCATAAGAGAGATCAATTCCTCTCTGCGAGAAAAAGACTTTGACTACGTGATACTGGACGAGGCCAGTCAGATATCGATGCCGGTAGCCTTGGCACCCTTGAGGTTTGGTGAGAAGTTTATCATGGTTGGCGACCACTATCAGTTGCCGCCGTTGGTCAAGAACGGGGCAGCTCGTGCTGGCGGACTAGAAGAGTCACTTTTCAAAATTCTTTGCGAGGACCACCCAGAGAGCGTGAGCGAACTTACGATCCAGTATCGAATGTGTGAAGAGATTGCCACCCTATCCAACTTTCTGATTTACAATGGCAAGTTGAAATGCGGCACAGAGACAATCCGAAACCAAGAATTGAAGATGGATGAGCTCACAAAACTGGCCAAGTACCAGAGACCCGATACTCAACCGTGGATCGAAGAGGCACTAGATCCGAAGAGAAAAGTGGTGTTTCTTAACTACGACAACTGCGACGAAATTCAAGAGATATCGAACAACGGCAACATCACTAACCCCGGCGAACTTACAGTTGTCCAACAGTGCGTGGACGGTATGCTGGAATGCGGTGTTAAACCCGAAGATATCGGGGTGATGACCCTGTACAGAGCTCAATTGCAGCTTCTGAAACAAAACCTTCGGGAACCACGCCACGACGGGCTAGAAATCTTGACTGCTGATCAGTTTCAGGGCCGTGACAAGGAATGCATTGTCATATCCTTGGTTAGAAGCAACCTAAAGCAAAACCCCGGTTCTCTGTTGAAAGAGTTACGCCGCGTCAACGTCGCAATGACCAGAGCAAAGTCAAAGCTGATACTCATAGGATCAAAGAAAACTATAAGCTCTGTACCAGAAATTGAAAAATTTGCGGCGCTACTACAAAAAAGAGGATGGGTTTATGAGCTTCCAGCTAACTTTCTGCGCTCGTATCTTTTTCCAGAGACTCCGAGTAACTCTCCCGGCAAAATCTCTGCAACCAAGGAGAAGGTATCTGTAAAGAAAGTCGATGTCAATTCCAAACTACTTAGGGATAAGCCGATCACTCGTCAAGCGATTTTGGAACTGTAAAAACAATAACGCCGCCTGGGTGAATCCACGAGGGAACGTGCTAACGCACGCAGGGGCCAGGACCCATCACTTGCCATCAAATGCTCACAGATATACTTGAGCATGATGTTCTTTGCCGCGTTGAAATCTCTATCGAAAACAGCCACCAGATCTGAAACATACTCAATAGCGAACATTGAATGCGGAGTACTATGCAGGGTCCATAATAAGCATTTCATATTATTCAGGGCTCAAGGAAGTTCAGAATTGTGTTTCATCTGAGTGTGAAACTCTCCGCCCATTGGTAGTTTTGAGATCTGGGTTCCCGATACTTACGAAGTCAAAGGCCCTCATGAGGTCAGAACTGTGTCACGCAACTTAAATCTCCCGAGCTTTCGTAATCTGAGTAGCAGATAGGTGATCCTTTTACTCTCATGCATATTAGTAGCACGAAATCAGTTTATTCTTTGTTCTCGGACGGTCATGGAAGGAACTGTGGGTGATTGTTATCGTCCGTGCTCGCCGTTTCAACAAAAGGCATTTGATCAGTAAATTAGAAAGTGCATCCGTTCATTTTATAGAAGGGTGTTTGTGTTTCTCGGTTGACGTTTTCACCATAGCTGTTGTGTTTTAGCCGCCGAAACCTTCTCTCACTTTAAGCGCCACTTCTAAAACAAATGCGAACTGGCGATCCTGCTCGTAGTAGTGGAAATGAACTGAGATGGAGAGCAAATAGTGTAGTTAGCTCTGAAGTTTTCGGTAATTTTCAGTTGATTTTCATGTTTTGCAAACCACTGACCACCATATAGCTGCACTGAATGTGGTGATATCAGCTCCATATCGTGTTGGAATCATTGGCTTTAATGATCATTCCTGGCGATGAATACACATGGTCATCCATCGGCCTCTTTTATCTTTGTTTATTATATGACATATTCTTTTATAGTTTGGTAACTATTTGCTCCATCCTGTTTTAGGCCGTAACAGTCATTTGTTCAATCGCAGCACTCTCTCTTTTAACCGCAGATGGGAGGGTGTCCTTATAAAGAGTCTTCTTTAAGTTCAGCATAGAGATATGCCGAACTTAGATATCCCAATGCTATGGCCATGCATAGTTGTGCAGTGCTTGCCTGCAGGAAAACTAATATGTCTCGGTTGTTGCCAGTACCTCTAGCACCGAATTGACATGTTTTGATACCGCTAGTGTATCTGCGAAGAAGGGTGGATGAAGTTCAGAGTGATGATGAGATTCAGAAGCTTCTGGCCTACTTTGATCGCAGGCTTGTACTTGTTAATCTAATTATGGCCTACTTGTATCAAGCTGAATGTGTTTCACGCCTCATAATCAGGCCAAGCAGAGAAAGACGTCAAAGAAAAACACCTCTAGGCATTTTTGGAATGAGGATGCCGCTTACTATTCCCAACAATGGAACCTCAATACGATGTTACCAATGGCGGCTAGAAAACTTGATTAGAAAATCAACTCCGACGTGGTTTTCCACCCACAGGCGCCGATTGCCAACCACTCATTGAAGTTGTCCGCTTAGCAGTGGTGTTAGAGAAGAGATTATCAAGGCCCGCAAAATTAGGATCTATCCGACCAGTTCCCAGAAAGAAACGTTGAAAAAGCGGTTTGGGTGCCAGCGTTACATCGTTACATCGATAAAGCGATGAGATCACAATGACGGATTGATCAATATTAAGGTTCTGCGTGAAAAACTATTGAATAAGAAGACAAGTACTCTAGAGCAAGAGGACATGGATTTCCGAGTTTCATTATGATTTGAAAAGATGAAGCCCTCCGTGATTTGGCCAAAAACTACATGACAAAGTTCAAGAAGACGGGGATGCCTTTTAAGTTGAAGTTGAAGACAAAGGAGTAACCAGTTCAAACGCTTTCAGTGCTGAAAAAGTACTGGAACAAGGAAGCGAGGTCGTTCTGGAGCGGAGTATTCTCAACCTTGAATTTGCGCGCTGCAGAACCGCTTCCAGAGGAGTTGCCAGGAGATTCGAGGTTCCAAAGGACTAGGAACAACAAATATTGCCTGGTTGTTCCTATGGCTGGAGAGGAAATAGCCAGGGAAAGCACCGCAGAAAAGTTTATATTCATAGACCTTGGGTGAGAACCTTCCTTACAGGCTATGACTCCAGTCAGACTGTGGTGGAGATCGAAAAGGACGCCGTTGTGCGGATCGAGAAACTAAAACGCCGAGGACGGAAAATGCAGTCGAAGTTGTCCAAGCTCAGAAAGCACAGGAAGAGGCAGAACCATCGAAAAGCTACGAGAGTGAATTCTCGCCACTGCGCCAAGCTGACCCGAAAATCAAGGTCCCGCACGGCGACTCTCGCTCGCTGCTGCTCCCACAATCTTTTGACGATGAAAGCAGAGCAGTACGATGGTGCAAGTGTTCATGAGGTTGAGGAGGATTACAGTCCAAGACTTGTTCAACTTGTGGAAACCTGAAGGACGACTTCGGCTCCGCCAAAATATATAGGTGTATAAAGTGCTCCTCGGTTTTTGACAGGGACTTCAACGCAGCAAAGAACATCATGCTGAAGTATCTGTGAGCATCTGATGGCAAGTGGTGGGTCTACTATCTCCCGTGCTCAAGGTGGAGGAAATGGTCGACCATGATGGGTGCTGGCCTCTGCGTGCGTTACCCCGTGGATTCTCCCAGGCGCATGATATGCGATTCTCGGCGAAGCGGCAACAGGTATACCAACTGGAATGTGGAATAATACAGTTGCTAAGGAAGGTGTAATAGTTCGGGCGTGAGTGGTCCTACGGCTGCATCGTCTGAGTATGGTGCTTACAGCACAGAGAGCGGCTGTTGCCCGCGGAATGCTGCTTTCCGCTGGTTGCGAGATGCGCTTTTTACAGTAAGGCATGCGGTTGAGCTTAATTGTCTCATTGGCTGAAAAAAGGAAGACCTGTCGTTTACCTCTATCGCCTGGCGGAATCCACGAGGGACTTACAAAGTTACCTCTATCGGCATGCACTCGGCATCCACTTTATTGGGTGATTGTTGACATAGCGTCCGAGGATAGCGTCCGAGGAACGGCATACACACCGCATATCTCCGTCTGCCGGAGAGGCTAATGGCTTGGCTTTGAATTGGCCGAGTTTTCGAGTGGTATAGAAATTCAATTAAGTGGGATAGTTTATTAGTGCGCGGACCATGCCTCTTCCCCAGTACTAGAAAGTTCTAGTAGACATTGCGATTTTTTAAAGTACCCTGGAACCAAGGTTTATAAGCAGCCACTAGAAGGTATTGAAGAGTTTTCCTGGAGGCGTGAGCGCTCAGTTTCAATTGGTGAACCTGTATGAGTGTGAAGCAAGATGACTAGAGTTGTATGTGAGAAAGCACAGCGGGCCGAGGACAAAGCCAGTAACGAAAGAGATACGTTTCGAGATCAGCCGTTGTTCACATCTTTGAGTAGGGATTCAAGTCCCGGTTCATCGGGACGTTCTGAAAGTCTCTCATTGGAGGCGGAATTATCGCAGATGAGCGTTTCCGGATGCTCATCTAACTTACAACTCGAACAACTGGCTAATACTAACCTGGTCTGGACCAGGATGAAGTTTAATGAGACTGGAGGAAATCGTACCGGAGACGATCTCATGGCAGATATTGAATCAATAGCACAACATTACAAGGGATCATTTGTGAATGCGGCTAACATCGAGCCATATGAATACCTAGCTGATAGTGAGAGACTTCGGATACTGGAAGAGAACAGGGACATATATGTTTTCGAGAACGGAAGCACGGAGTATGCTCACTCTTACCAAGAGAAGGAGCCCGAACATGCGGCTGATTGGAAGTACGACAACGTTGTTGGAATTCTGTTTAAGCGCTCAAACGTCTTGCGCACTGCATGTTCAAAGTTGGAGCAGCTGTTAAGGAGCCGCACTCAACAAATAGCGCAGTGGTCAATGAGTACTAACGAACATGCTTTGGCGCAACCTGGCAACCTGTACGTAAAAGGTATGCCGAAGGACATGTCCACCGACCAAATTGTATCAATGTTCTCCAAGTTTGGTCCTATTTCGTCATTCAAGCTAATACGAGATAACGTAACGGGAAAGTCATTGGGTTATGGTTTCGTCTCTTATCCGCTTGGATCACAAGCGTCTAGATGCATATCGGAGCTGAATGGCCAAAGTTCAGGGTCTAGCACATTATTCATCAATTTCCATATCGAGCGCAAGGAGAGAGAGCGGATCTACCGGGATAGCATCAAGGAAAGTGGCGACGATGAAAAGTTCAAAGGTGTGTTTGTCGGAAATCTTCCGATCTACAAAGCAACCGAGGAACATCTCACACCTGCTGATGTTATCCAATTATTCACAGAGAAGTTAACTCCGGTTTGCCCAGATCTTGCAATAGCCTCTTATTATTTTCCAAGGAAAGCTGGTAAAGAAGATGCTCCGGATGAGGAAGAAACTATAGAAAAGGTCGAGGATAAATTTGTCTCAAGCGAAGGTATATCCGCAGCCAACCCTCAGAATAAAGATAATTTGATGAAGAATTACGGATTCATTAAGTTCAAGACCCATTCTCAGGCTTTGAAGGCCATTGAAACACTGAATGACTATTCCTGGTTCGGTAGCCATTTGATTGTCAATAAGGCCGTCCCAAGTAAGTCACATAGCTGGCATCAAAGGAAAACAGGAAATTCTCCTACTAATGTCAGGTCGGATAGCAGTTACTATGGTCCGCATAATCCTTACGGCTATTTTGGTAACCATGGAAATGTTTATTTTCCTTTCGTCAATTCTCAAGGTTCGATTGCGGCTAGTGAATTTGGTCCACAAGAGCAACAAGGATCGTATCCTATAAGACCATTAAGCACTGGGCCGTATGTCGGAGCTTATCCTTCGTTCGGAACCGTTCCGCGGCCGGGAAAACTATCCTCTTCAGGAGTTTACGAAGGTCCTTCGCCAGGAGGCTCCATGTTCCCATTAGATCCGTACGGCTTGATGTCTTCTGGTATACCTTTTGGACTTCCATTACCAACTAGAGATCAGCAGGAGTCCAACCTTTACGTGAAGCACCTGCCGCTGTCGTGGAAAGATGAGGATCTGAGGGAGTTCTATCAAAACTACGGCGAAATAATAAGTGCAAAAATAATAACAGTGGGAGGTAGTAAGAATAAGAACGCTGGTAGTCAGTCTACTGACGAGATCGAAGGTGAAGAAGACGTGAAAAATCTAGGTTCTTCGCGTGGATACGGTTTCGTATGCTTCAAGAACCCCTTGGATGCATCTCGGGCCATCATGGCGACCGATGGATTTCAATTAATGGATACGCATACTCTTCATGTTTCTTTCGCACAAAAAAGAGCCAAAACAAATCAAGGCATGCCGAAGGATCCCAATATGCAGCCTTCAGAGACTGATGCTTCAGCTGAAGGGCCCTTCTTTCATCCCAGATTGCATTCAAGAAGGGCTTCATTTAGCGATTATCCAAGAGGCCAATACAACTACAAATACTTTGGTCCCTTGAGGCAACCAAGGAGACCAACAACAATTGGAGGTGGAGGTTTCACGAACTCGTTTGTGGCCGGCGGTACGGGCAATCCGGCCGGTATGCCGGTGCTGCCCTCGGGGCCGCCAGCTCTATCACCTGTGCTATTCATGCCGCATAACCCTCCGATGATGTTAGAGTCTCCTTACCCACGGCCCGCTTTCAATGGGGATGGAAGCGACGACGAAAAGGACCAGGTAGAAAATAGCTGAGTTCCAATGTCATTCCTTGACCAAAATCAAGTAATCCATATGCATTGTTGTTAGTCGGTGTGTTTTGCCGGGAAATTATCGATGTCGAGAAACTTCCTAGCTCGCCATTTTTATTGTTACATACCACAACTACATACAACTACACAACTACACTGATTAGACTTAATTCCACTCTGATTTCAAATAATGCAAAAAAGGTGAAGGGTCTCACAGAGCTTTATAATCCTTTCTGATGTAATTGACTTCTTCAGGTTTATCCCCGTCATCGGGCGACTTCGCTTTGAAATGCATTTGAGCCTCAGATGTCGGTGTAATGATATTTGGATAGTTCACAGCGGGCAATTCGTTACTGGCAACATTGCTTGGAAACGTTCCCGACGTCGAGAGGCCTGCAAACGACGACTGTGCGAACCTTATTCGAGATGAATTATTCTCGGCTATAAGGTCGTCTTTTAATTTTTGTAAAGTAGCGACGTAGTCATCGTAGTTGGGCCTCTCTCTAGTGCCGGGCCCGTGATCCAACAAGGTCGGCATGATATCAGCCACTGCGATTAGTGATTTTCTCAACTGATGCAAATTGTTTTCAAGCCGCTGGTGGTATTCCACCGCGGAATGCGAAGCAACGGTGCTAGTAGACGACACGACCGAAGATGTCGGAGTGATGTACGACCCGGACAGCCCAAGGTTTCGGAAGCCCTGGAGGGGTGTGTTGGCCTGTGTTTGCAGAGAAGACGAAGGCCTTTGGAAATGCGTCATGGGGGCAGGCGTGGGCACAGACGACGCCAAGGGTTTGGACCCGGGCCGCTGGATGAGCTCTGGCGAAGAGATGGTCCTCGACTTCGATACCAAATGCTCCCGTCGGTAGATGTGCGGCAACAGCGGTTGCTGGTATTGTGGTTCTTGTTTCGTGAGGGTCGACCCCGTAGCCGGAAGTAACGGCAACGAAGCGTAGTGCCTTCGGTCTGCGAGCGGCGTGGACGCATCCTCCGACCCCACGTAGTTCACACACACGGTCGAAAGCACATTTTTCCTCTTCCCGTCTTTCCCAACCCCCGTGCTTTTGCGCTGGATCTTCTTCAAAGACGCAGGATCCGCATCTTTCCTGAACAGTCCCAAAGGATGCGTGAAGAACCACCTGGTACTGCTCCTATTGCCCTGCTCGGGCTCCCTGGCCTCACCCGACCCGTCCTCCGGATTCGTGATCTTATGGAACCCATACATGTGCAGCTGGCGTACAAAGCTGCTCACGTTCCCATGCTTGAAATATCGTCTTAGAACATGCTTACTAAACCCCTCGTCGTGTGGTTTGAGCACAAAGATCGAATCATCTTCTGCCGACCAACCGATCCACTCTTGCAGCCGAGGTTCCTGCAGAATTGCGAAAAGCTGGTGTATGAAAGTCTTTGGATGCATACGCAGCAACAAAGAAGAACTAGAAGACCAGAAAATCTCTAAAATTTTATTTTCTCTCAGCTCATGTACCTGAACCAAAAAACTTCCAAAATATTTAACCAATCCAATTACCAATCGATTAAACTCCAGCTTTACTATCACTTATCTGCAGATTGCCTGTCATTTTTTTCATAATACCTATAGTAGTTCGAGAATTAAACTTTTTGGCACTTTTTCACTCCGCTATGAAGAATCGAACAAGCTCATCGATCACGTGGAAGCGATCGAGCCAGCAAAAGAGGCCTGATGGGGCCGGTATGTAGTGGATATACGGTTGCTAGCGGTCGTGGACGCTGGCAGTGTCTTGGACTGTGGCGAAGGCGGCGCGGTCGACGAACCAGCGGACTTTTTCCGAGTAGCGGGCGTTGATCAGGGCGGTGGGAAGGGCGTGGTCGCGGTCGTCGAAGATGGCGTGCATGATGTGCTGCTTGGATGGGCCCTCTGCGACGAAGGCGATGTTGCGGGCGGCTGCAATCGTGGGGAAGGTGAAGGTTATGCGGTCGGCCGGGGGTTTGGGCGAGTCGTGGCACCAGGCGACCTTCTTGCGGGTCTCGTCGAGCAGGTAGCGGTGGGTTTCGCCGGGGAACAGCGAGCAGGTGTGGCCGTCCGGGCCGCAGCCCAGCAGCAGCAGATCGAAGCCGTTGGGGGGCAGGAGCGACTCGTACTGTGCGGCGATGTGCTCGTTGTGGTGGGAGCCCTCGTTCACCAGGGCCTCGTTGATGGCGTAGACCGTGGGCCCGAGGTTCAGGTGGTCGCCCCTGTGCGACAGCGGGTCCAGGACGGCGTTCTTGAAGGCGCCGTAGTTGCTGTCAGGGTGGTCGAGCGGGACGAGTCTTTCGTCGCAGAAATAGACGTGCCATTGGGCCCAGTTGACCCTGCTGGCGAGCTCGGGGTTGTCCACGAGACACGCCTTCAGCACGTTCACCAGGGACCCCCCGCTGATCGCCACTGTGAAGTGCGCCTTGCTGTCGCCTTGCAGCGCCTGGTCCTGGCAGTCCAGGATGTACCTACCGACTTCGTGGGCAAGGGTCTGTTTCTCCGAGTATCTGTAGACGTTAACCATTTGTAATTGGGCTCTCTAGTGGTGTCTGAAACCGGTGTCGAGCAGCGCAGTGGTGGTGAACCAGGCTTCAAGAGAGAGGGATCTTATAAGTTGCGAATAACGGCGTGTGGTCACGTGACGACATCGTTCGCGCCCGTAGCGGTCCAGGGCCACTGGTAATGGCATCACGATGCCGCTAGGCGTGTTCTGCCGGATCCCAGCTTTCGAATGAGCCCTCTGGCGGCTGATTTGGAGCTTGTTTGAGGTCGCACGCCCGCGGGTCCAAGGCCGGACCATCAGCGAGCTTGAAAAGCAGACTGCCTCTTCCTGGCCGGACTGGAACTGGCCCGATGGCACTTTGTACTGGCCGGCTCGCTCTGGGCCACTCTTTGCGCTGTCAAAGCTGGTAAACGTTCATGCCTGCAATATTACTTATGTATCAGTGCTGAGCGAGTCGCACAAACCTACACATTGGCCTTCCCGAGAACCTGCCACTGTCCCACTGGCCCCTCGCACCTGACCACCTTGAAGGTCCCGGGCAGGCCCCACGAGCAGGCCGGCATGCCGCTGAACTGCCACCGCACCTGATGGTCGTTACTGGGGCCACCGGCGGCCATCTGTACATCCAATGCGTCTTCGACACGCTGCTGGATCACCCTCAGGAACGCTTGGCTTATCGGATAGGTGTCTGAGTACAGCAGCGACAGGTGCGGCCGGAACTCGTCCCGTACCCACGTTGCAGCTCTCTGCGATCTGGACGACTCGTCTACCTCCACGTACAGCTCCCGCATAATCTGCGCTATGCTGACAAGGTACCGGTTCTCGCTACAGTCGAGAACCACCTTATTGAAGAACTTCTTTCCCACGCTGCAGCTGCGGAAGGACACCAGGGGATCCCCACTCTTTACCACAGACGCCCGGATCGACTGTATAGCCGCAACGCACGATGTGAGGATCCGGTTGACGTCGTCTTGGTTATTGCACACCAGGTTATTCGTCACTGTAATGTGCGGTTCGAACACCGGTGACGTCGGGAAAACACTCTGTAAAGACACAACCAGCAGCTCCAGGGTCTCATACGCGTTCGACCCGTACTGCGGACAGAACCAAAGCGCAATTGTCATCCTTTTTGATCTCTCTTGCTGCCCTTTTTTTGATCGCAGTGGTCTTAAACGTGCTGGCAAGATATCGCTTAATGGAAGAGCACACACAACAGAGAGAAGAGGGCTCAGCCAATTGGTCCACAAACTCACCAGGGTATCAAGAACACCGTCCAGGCCACTTGAGCTTGATTTGAGAACTTGGGCGAAAATCACGTGAATAGCTTCCAAAAGGCGTCAAGTTTGCCCATCTTTAAATCATCGGACGTCAAGTGATGATCAACAACTTCGAACATCGATATCCTCCTGTCTGGTGGCCATTTGGAGACTATAATGCCTGTTTGTAAGGCCTGTAGAGGCACAGAATTCGAGAGAGATCTCTCAAATGCTAACAATGACCTGGTTTGTAAGAACTGTGGTGTGGTCTCAGAGGATAATCCGATTGTGTCTGAAGTGACGTTTGGTGAGACGAGTGCTGGTGCAGCTGTTGTTCAAGGGTCGTTCATTGCCGCAGGACAAAGTCATGCTTCGTTTGGTCCACAGGGTGGTTCGAGTGCTCTGGAGTCGCGCGAAGCCACTTTGAACAACGCTAGGAGAAAGCTGAGGGCAGTTTCGCACGCATTGAACATCCCGGAGTATATAACGGATGCTGCATTCCAGTGGTACAAGCTTGCTCTGACGCATAACTTTGTGCAGGGGCGGAGATCGCAGAACGTCATCGCTTCATGCCTTTACGTTGCATGTAGAAAGGAGAAGACACACCACATGCTGATCGATTTCTCCTCCCGGTTGCAGGTTGGGGTGTACTCGATCGGTGCAACTTTTCTGAAAATGGTCAAGAGACTTAATATCACGAACTTGCCGTTGGCAGATCCCTCCTTGTTCATCCAGCACTTCGCGGAAAAGTTGGATCTCGGTGATAAGAAGATCAAAGTGGTCAGGGACGCTGTGAAGCTGGCCCAGTGTATGTCGCGTGATTGGATGTACGAGGGTCGTAGGCCGGCGGGTATTGCGGGCGCCTGTATCTTACTGGCCTGTAGGATGAACAACCTGAGAAGGACGCATTCTGAGATCGTTGCAGTATCGCATGTTGCAGAGGAAACCATTCAAGAAAGACTGAACGAATTCAAGGGCACAAAAGCCGGTAAGCTTTCGATTAACGAGTTTAGGAATGACGAGTCTGTGGAGCCTGGAGCTCAGCCGCCCTCGTTCACAAGAAACAGGATCAACGAGAGAAAATTGAAGAGAAAGCTGGAAAACGGCGACGTGAATGAGACCAGCGAAGAAGCACTGAACCGGAACCCAATACTCACGCAAATTCTCGGAGAACAAGAGGTATCATCACGAGAAGTGCTTTTCTATTTGAAGCGGTTTTCTCAGCGACGGGAGAACACGATAAACACTCTGAAGTCCACACATGGAATCGATGACTCACATGTTCACGGAGACGAGCAGGTGAAAAAACCACTCAACGATGATATAGACGGGTATTCGCTGGAAACTGATCCGTACAGGCCGCGTAACCTGCATTTGCTACCAACCACGGAATCCCTGCTTGCCAAAGTGACAGACGACCCCGAGAATCTCGAAGACGTCGATGACGAGGAACTGGATGCTCAACTACTTGACGACGAGGCTTCCAAGCTAAAAGAAAGGATATGGATTGGAATCAATGGAGAATATCTGCTTGAGCAGGAAAGTAAGCGACTCAAGATGGAAGCAGATGCCGCAACGGGCAATACATCTGCCAAGAAAAGGCGACCCAATAGGCGTAAAAAGAAGCCTGCCGACATGGATGCAGCAGAGGCAGCTAGAATGATGTCTGACCTCAAGGATGAGTCTGGTCTGCAAGCAGCGTTGAAGACCGCAGAGGAAAGTGGTGATTTTACAACGGCAGACAGCGTTAAAAACATGCTGCAAAAAGCCAGTTTCTCCAAGAAGATCAACTATGATGCAGTCGATGGTCTATTCAAGTGAGAACCATTCACGAATCCCTCCATGGACCTCCATTGTAACAGACTATCTTCGAATTTAGTGCTTTATGGCTTATATTCATCACTTGGCACGTACGAATCATCAAATTTTTCAGGTCGAACAGCTCATCGCATCTCATCGCATCGCATAACGAAGGCACTAGGACCACTTTTAAGCCTGTTAGTGGTCTTTCTGGTGTATTATTTGTCGTCAGTAATATAGAAAATTGAGATGGCGAAAAGGGGAAGAGCAGCAATTCTGCCTACCAACATTATTCTTTTGCAGAATCTGGTAAAACGTGATCCCGAGTCGTATCATGAGGAGTTTTTACAACAGTATGCACATTATGAGTCCTTGCGAGATATCTTTATGTTGCAAGGATTAGCAGGGTCTTCGGACTCTGCGGTGGCTGGGGAATCAGGCGGTCATGCTGGAAGTGGTACAAGTGGATCCACCAGCCAACTGTCGGAACTGATCGGGTTTGTCTCCCAGGTGTCTTCCTGCTTTCCTAAGGAGACTGCTAGTTTCCCAAATGAATTGAAACAACTGGTTCTCGAGCACCATAAATCTCTGCCGTTTGAGTTGAAGGAAAAGATTATTTCTTCTTTGATGATGTTGAGAAACAAAGGGGTGATCACAGCAGAGCAGCTCATCCAGACTATGTTTCCGCTGCTGATTGCATATTCGTCACAAGGTAATGCGCTTACAGTGAATTCTCACGCGCGTGAACTGCGCCAATTGATTTATAAGAACATGATCTCATTGTTGAAGAGTTGCAATACTGGGTCTAAGAACCAAAAATTGAACCGCTCAACGCAAGCTGTGTGCTTCAATCTTCTAGAACAGCCAGATTCTCAAGGAATCTGGGCCGCTAAACTGACAAGAGAATTATGGAGGCGCGGTATCTGGGACGACTCAAGAACGGTCGAGATCATGACACAAGCAACTCTACATAGTGACGTCAAGATTGCTATTTCTGGTGTAATGTTCTTTCTGGACGCTGACAAAGAAAGAGAGGCCAACTTTGAAGACGACTCTGAGGATGAAAATGGGTTTGATCTCGATGCTCTAAAACACAAAATGCAAGTCAACAAGAAAACTGGTAGACGTGGCAAAAAATTGGAAAACGCTATCAAGACTTATAAGAAGAAAAATAACGGGTCTGCACAGGACAATGGTTTTTTGAACTTTAGTGCCATCCATCTGCTGAGAGACCCACAGGGTTTCGCCGAGAGGCTCTTTAACCAGCACCTATCGGGCAAAAATAATAACAGATTCGATCTGGATCAGAAAATCTCGCTAATGCAGTTACTGTCAAGAATGGTTGGTACCCATAAACTGACGGTTTTGGGACTGTACACTTATTTCCTCAAGTACCTGACGCCAAAGCAAAGAGACGTTACCAAGATCATGTCTGCATGCGCACAAGCATGTCACGAAATGGTTCCTCCCGAAAATTTGCAAGTCATGGTTCGCAAGATCGCCGACGAGTTTGTGTCCGACGGTGTAGCCTCCGAGGTGGCTGCGGCCGGTTTGAACACGATCAAGGAAGTATGTTCTCGTGCGCCATTGGCCATTGACGAAACGCTACTACAAGATCTGGCCGAGTACAAAAGTTCCAAGGCCAAGGGTGTCAACATGGCGGCCAAGTCGCTGGTGTCGTTGTACCGTGAAGTGGCACCCGAGATGTTGAAGAAGAAAGACCGTGGTAAGACGGCTTCTATGGGTCTGCAAGAGGCCAAGCGTGAGGGCAAGGATATGAAGAGCAAAAGGCCACAGTTCGGCGTTGAAACCGGCAACGTCGAGGGTATCGCCGGTATTGAGCTTCTAGCCAAGTGGAAGAACGAAAACGAAGGCGGTGATGAAGAAGACGAAGCGAACTGGGAGATTGACGAAGAGAACTGCTCTGAGGATGAAGTTGACGGCGAATGGGTCACCATTGAAAGTGACAAGGAGTACGATGTTGATATGAGCGATAGCGACAAGGACTCGGACCTCGAACTCAGCGATACGGAAGCACAAGAAGACCAGGAGAGCGCCAAATTGGATCCCGAGACAGCTTTCCGCGAGTTGGCCTCCACACGTGTCCTGACCCCGGCCGATTTCGCCAAGCTGAACGAGCTGCGCACAGAGGAAGGTGTCGCCAAGCTGATGGGCGTGAAGAGGAACGAGGAGCTTGTCGACTCGACGACGCTGGTCGGTCCCGTCAAGTACAAGCAGACCCGTGAAGAGCGGATCCAGAAGATCATGGAAGGCCGTGAAGGCCGTGAGAAGTATGGCAGTCGAAAGGGGAACCGCGACAAGGCTCACTCTACGACAAACCGAGAAAAGGCCAGAAAGAAGAACTTCGTGATGATGATCCACAAGCGGTCTGTCCGAGGCAAGCAGAAGATGTCGCTGCGCGACAAGCAAAAGGTGCTGCGCCAGCACATCACCAAGCAGAAGAAGAAGGGCCACTAGACGTTAGTTGTGTATATTAGCTGATATAACTGGGGCATGCCCAGCGGTTTTTGATTGCTCTTTCGGCACTCGCCCGCCAGTCACCATCGCGATCAGCGTGTCGACCACCATTTTCCAATAGTTTATTACTGTTTGGCCCGTTGATGGTAGCGCCGCTCAAGTGTCGGGTCACCGGCCTGGAGAACAAGCTGGGAAAGAAGAAAGCGTATAAAAACCACAGGGAATCCTGCCCCACAAGGAAGCAGGACTGGTAGGAGTAAGGTTATAAGAAGCCATTGAGTCTATTGAGTTACAGGATGTTGTCTGCTGGTTCGTTGTTTGGTAAGCGTGCTGGGTTGAAGGTCGCCCAACAGGTCAGAAACCTGTCTATTCACGAGTTTCGTTCCGCACAGTTGTTGAGGGAGTATGGGATCGGTACGCCCGGTGGAGAGGCTGCTAAGACTACGGAAGAGGCATTTAGGATCGCGCAACAGTTGGGGAAGGGGGACCTGGTTGTCAAGGCGCAGGCTCTGACTGGTGGCCGGGGTAAAGGCCATTTCGATACGGGGTTCAAGAGTGGTGTGCACATGTGCAAGAGCCCAGAAGAGGCCCGGAAGCTTGCTGGGGAAATGCTGCAGCACAGGCTGATCACGAAGCAGAGTGGTCCCAACGGGAAGCTTGTGAGCGCTGTTTACCTGGTGGAGCGCGTGGACGCCAAGCACGAGGCGTATCTGTCGATCCTGTTGGACCGTAAGAGCAAGAAACCGCTGATCATTTGCTCGAGCGAAGGCGGTATGAACATCGAGGAAGTGGCCAAGAAGAACCCGGACGCCATCAAGAAGTTCTACGTGACCCCCTCGGAGGGTATCACGGACGAGACCTGCAAGGCGATCAGCGAGAGCCTGGGTTTCAGCAAAGACGCGCAACCGGAGGCTGCCGACGCCGTGAAGAAGCTGTACAAGATCTTTTCCGAGAAGGACGCCACGCAGATCGAGATCAACCCGTTCAGCGAGGTCGCACACAACAGGGACCACAAGGTGATGTGCATGGACGCCAAGTTCGGGTTCGACAGCAACGCGTCTTTCAAGCAGGAGCAGATCTGGGAGTGGAGAGACCTGTCGCAGGAAGACCCGGACGAGGTTGTCGCCCAGCAGTACAACCTGAACTTCGTCAAGTTGCAGGGCAACATCGGCTGTCTCGTGAACGGAGCAGGGCTCGCCATGGCCACCATGGACGTGATCAAGCTACACGGCGGCGACCCAGCCAACTTCCTCGACTGCGGGGGCGGAGCCACCCCGCAGACCATCAAGAAGGCCTTCGAGCTGATCCTGTCCAACAAGAAGGTCGATGCCATCTTCGTCAACATCTTTGGCGGCATCGTGCGCTGCGACTACGTGGCCGAGGGCCTGGTGAACGCGGCCAAAGAACTGGGCGTCAGCGTGCCCATCGTCGCCCGTCTGCAGGGCACCAAGCTCGACGAGGGCCAGGAGATCATCCGCAACTGCGGTCTCAAAATCCACTCCTTCGACGAGCTCGACCCTGCCGCAGAGAAGGCCGTCCAGCTTGCCCGCGCCCACCACGCAAAAGTATAATTAATCGCTTCCAGCTATACATACTCGATTTAATGCTTATATTCCTTTGCATTACCAGAATGCAAAACCACTTTCTTGCTGTCCGAAGACATTGCAGCCGTGGACGGCTGCCTTAGCGAACTTTCTCCGTTGAAGATGTACCTTACCACTTCCCCGGCAGAATCCCCGTTCCGTATCCTGTAGTTGATGATCCTAGAGATGTGGTATCCCGCAGTACACCCCAGGAAGAAGTTGACGGATGCTAGAAGATAATTTTTTGGCTTGATCACAAAAGACCACCGCGTCCATATGAGAGCGGTCGCTAGAAGCGAAAGGTTTTGCGCACCAGACACTTTTTCCACAGGTCTTTTGATATCGCTCAGACCGGCAAGCACCAGAGACCATTTGAGAGTGGGTGCCCAGAAATGTACTGTTCTTGGACCGGTCTCACTATTCCAAAACCTTTTGAAAGCAAAATTTAGAGCTGACATATTTAATTGACTTTATTTCCTGAAGATCTGGAAACTGTTACTAACACTACACCCTGTCTAAGAACCGTCTTCTTTTATATATCCATACAGTTATCCATACAGTTATCCTACCGTGCTGTAGTGTGACTAAGAGCCCCATCGTTTGTTGCTCGGGGGCAGTAAGAAAGGGAACGGAAGGAAAAAACTTCAGTCATGCAGTTTCCAAAAAAGAAACGGGGGATGTTCCGGGAAACCGGCAGGAAATTGGGCGGGCGTTCGAATCCAGGGGGCGGCGGTTTTGGAATTATTTTTTGGGAAGTTGTCGCGGGTTCGATTCGAGTGGGATGCATTTTGATATTTTTTTATTTTTTTGGCGTGAGTTCGATCCCGAGAGGGGGCACTATTTTTGATTTTCCGTACATCCTTACCCTGGTTCTCCCCCATTGGAATAGGAGTGGATATCGAGGTAGAACTACAGGGCTGGTGCACACACCTGGAAGCGCGGTCCAAGACCCCCAATTGAGTATGACTACGTATCTGAAGCTGGTCAAAGGGGCCACGAAGATCAAGATGGCCCCGCCCAAAGCAAAATACATCGAGCCGATCGTACTGGGGACGTCAGAGCCGTCTGAGTTCCGCGAGATCGTGCGGGCGCTGGACTCCAGGATCTGCGACACTGCGTGGACGATCGTGTACAAGTCGCTGGTTGTGGTTCATTACATGGTGCGGGACGGGGACCGGAACGTGGCGATCGGGTACTACGCGGACCATCTGTCGTTCTTCCAGCTGAGCGAGATCACCAAGTCGGCCAAGTGGGCGTCGGGCGACATCCGAGCGCTGGAGCGGTACAACCAGTACCTCCGGACGCGGTGCAAGGAGTACGGGCGGATCGGGGTGGACTACGTGCGCGAGGGCTACTCGTCGCTGAAATCGGTGCAGGGGAAGGGCATCCGCGTGGCGCTCGACCATGTGGAGTCGCTGGAGGTGCAGATCGAGGCGCTGATCCGCAACCGGTACTCGCAATTCGACCTGAACAACGAGCTGCTGTTGTGTGCGTTCAAGCTGCTCGTGCAGGACCTGCTGGCACTCTACAACTGCCTGAACGAGGGCATCATCACGCTGCTCGAGGCGTTTTTCGAGCTCTCGCACAGGGACGCCGAGCGCACGCTCGAGGTGTACAAGACGTTTGTGGATCTGACCGAAGACGTGGTCAAGTACCTGAAATCCGGGAAGGCTGTGGGGCTCAAGATCCCGGTCATCAAGCACATCACCACGAAGCTGATAAGGTCGCTCGAAGAGCATCTGCAGGAGGACCAAAAGAACCACAGCACTTTCAGCCACGAGACCGCGAAGGAGGACAGCCAGTCGAACGTATCTTTGGCGCAGAAAAAGCTCGAGCAGATACGGAAGCAGAAACAGCTGCTCGAACAGCAGTTGCAGAACCAGCAGCTACTTGTGTCGCCCTCCGTTCCGCAACAGCCCTACAATCCGTTTGGCGGCCAGCAGCAGCAAGAGACTTTCACGTTCGAGCAGCAGGTACCGCAACCAACCGGCAACCCTTTCCTAAACATGAATGATATTCCACAGCAGCAGACCGGGTTCTACTCAGCGCACCAGGTCACGCCGGCATTCACAGGTGCTGGATTTGGAGGATACTCCAACGAGCAGCAGCAGCTGAACCCGGCACAGACAGGCCCCACCAACCCGTTCTCGCTGGAGCCAGCTACCACGGGAAACCCGCAGCTACAGAATCCGTTCACGCAACCAGTTCTCCAGCCCATACAGGAACAACAGGCACCAGCCCCAAACCCGTTCCAGCAGCCACAACTTATGCCAGCTCAGACTGCGCCAAACCTGATGCAGCAGCCCTACAATCCCACAGGTTATGCTCAGCAGCAGAACACCGGCTACAATCCGTTCCAATTGCAACAGTTACAGCAGCAGCAACAGCAGCAACAGCAGCAACAACAAATATACAACCAAAATCCTAATCTAATCGATATATAAGATGTAATGTATAAGTAATCGTCAAGTCATCATCATTATCACCATTATCATCTATCAACAATCGCGATGGCGGTTGATTAAGGCCTAACTTAGTGTTATGGTAGCGCCGTATAGTATCTTAATTCACGTGTTGCGTTCCACTATTTTCGAGCCTCGGGTTCCACTAATTTTCGGGAAAAATAGTGGAAGCCGGCATCGAGTAGTCGCAGAGTAGAACAATCACCTAACCATCAGTTCATAACGCAACGTAACGGCCATTTTGACCTGCTATCTACCTGGGTAGTTGCAATCACAACATCTTTCCTGAGTCCTGCACATCCCAAATTTCAAGAACTCACCACATTTTACCATTTACGAAATTTTGGAATAGGCAGGGAAAATCGTCACAGCAGAAACGATTCATTAACCTCGAAATAAAAGGAAAATAGCGAACTGGAATTGTCATTTTAAAACAACTCTCGACCGTGAATCCTTTCTGTTATTTTTTCCCGAAAGACTAAATAGCTAGACAATAGTTGTTGCTGAAGATATGGTGGCTCTTCAAGAAGCGTGCTACGGTGTAGCATTTGCATCAGTAGCTACTAATGATGAGAACAAATTCCAGGAATGTATTCAATTCTACCACTCTCTAGGTTTTTCTACCGTTAAGGATTTCAACAAATTCAAGCATGGTGAGAACTTGATTCTTTCGTCCGGTACTTCTCAGGACTCTTTGAAGGAGGCATGGTTGGAAGCTTTCAAGTTGAGCGAAATAGACGAAAGTGGGTTCCGTATTCCACAACAGGAAGCCAAGAACAAGCACCAGAGTAATGGTGCCTTGATCAAGATTCGTCTGGTCATGCACGAACCAAGCAAGGAGGCCAACAGGGACGACTGTATAGTTGCTTACTTTACCACAGACCTCGAGAAAGTGCTCCAAAAATTCCCAAATGCTGAAAAAGTCTCCAACGAATTGGTCTTCATCAGAGACCCATTGGGTAACAAGATTGGGATCACTCCATTGGCTTCCCCATTGGATAAGGAGCCAACTGCTAAGGACTTCTTCCTAGAAGGCATGCCAACTGAATCTCACTCAGCTACTCAGAATGCCAACGCACAGGCTTTGAGGGAAACTTTGGCTACCGGTCAAAAGAAGAAGAAGATCGCTGTTATGACCTCAGGTGGTGACTCTCCAGGTATGAACGCAGCTGTTCGTGCTGTGGTTCGTACTGGTATCCACTTTGGTTGCGATGTTTTTGCCGTTTACGAAGGCTACGAAGGTTTACTAAAGGGGGGCAATTACTTGAGAAAGATGGAATGGGAAGATGTCAGAGGCTGGTTGAGCGAAGGTGGTACTTTGATTGGTACTGCTCGTTGCATGGAATTCAGGGAGCGCTGGGGTCGTAAACAAGCTGCCGGTAACTTGATCTCTCAGGGTATCGACGCTTTGATCGTTTGCGGTGGTGACGGTTCTTTAACCGGTGCCGATTTGTTCAGACACGAATGGCCTTCTTTGGTCGAAGAACTGGTCAAGGACGGCAAATTCACCGAAAAGGAGGTTGAGCCATACAAAAACTTGACCATTGTCGGTCTGGTCGGTTCTATCGATAACGATATGGCAGGTACCGATTCTACCATTGGGGCCTACTCCGCTTTGGAGAGAATCTGTGAAATGGTTGACTACATCGACGAGACCGCCAAGTCTCACTCCCGTGCCTTCGTTGTTGAGGTCATGGGTAGGCACTGTGGTTGGTTAGCATTGATGGCTGGTATTGCCACCGGTGCAGACTATATCTTTATCCCAGAGAGAGCTGTTCCACACGGCAAATGGCAGGAAGAGCTAAAGGAAGTCTGTCAAAGACACAGAAACAAGGGTAGAAGAAACAGCACCGTCATTGTTGCTGAAGGTGCTTTGGACGACCAACTAAACCCTGTTACCGCTGACGACGTCAAGAATGTCCTGCTAGATCTGGGTCTAGATACAAAGGTTACTATCTTGGGTCACGTCCAAAGAGGTGGCACTGCAGTGGCTCATGACAGATGGCTGGCTACTCTTCAGGGTGTCGACTCTGTCAAGGCTGTTCTTGAGATGACCCCAAGCACCCCATCACCTTTGATTGGTATTTTGGAGAACAAAATCATCAGAAAGCCTCTGGTTGAATCTGTTGAAGCAACCAAATCCGTGGCCACTGCCATTGCCAACAAGGACTTCGACGCAGCCATCTCCAAGCGAGACACAGAGTTCATCGAACTGTACGAGAACTTTTTGTCTACTACAGTTAGGGACGATGGAGCTGAGCTACTGCCAGAGGACGAAAGATTGAACATCGGTATCGTCCATGTCGGTGCCCCATCTGCCGCTTTGAACGCAGCTACCCGTGCAGCTACTCTGTACTGTATCTCCCACGGTCACAAGCCATTCGCTATCTTAAACGGTTTCAGTGGTTTGATTCAAACGGGACAAATGAAAGAGCTCTCTTGGATTGATGTCGAAAACTGGCATAACTTAGGTGGTTCTGAGATCGGTACTAACAGATCTGTGGCTTCCGACGACATGGGTACCGTTGCATACTACTTCCAAAAGGCCAAGTTGGACGGTTTGATTATCATCGGTGGTTTCGAAGGGTTCAACTCTCTAAAACAACTACATGATAGCAGAAGCGAATACCCAATTTTCAACATCCCAATGGTCTTGATCCCATCTACCATTTCCAACAACGTCCCCGGTACTGAGTACTCGCTAGGTGTTGATACTTGTTTGAACTCTTTGGTTAAGTACACCGACGAGATCAAGCAAAGTGCTTCCGCAACTAGAAGAAGAGTCTTCGTTGTCGAGGTGCAAGGTGGCCACTCCGGTTTCGTCGCTTCTTTCACCGGTCTAATCACTGGTGCCGTCTCCGTGTACACGCCCGAGGACAAGATCACCTTGGCTAGCATCAGAGAAGATCTTGCTTTGTTGAAGGAGAACTTCCGTCACGACAAAGGTGAGAACCGTAACGGTAAGCTTGTGATCAGAAACGAACAGGCCTCGAGCGTTTACAGCACCGAGTTGTTGGCAAACATAATTTCCGAGTCAAGCAGCGGCAGATTCGGCGTCAGAACCGCTATCCCAGGTCACGTCCAACAAGGTGGTTTCCCAAGCTCGAAGGACCGTGTTGTTGCTTCTAGATTCGCTGTCAAGTGTGTCAAGTTCATCGAACAATGGAACAAGAAGAACAACACACAACAGGACAAGGGCGCCGGCGACGAAAAGGTTCTAAGATTCAAATACGACCTACACGGAAAGAAGGTCTCGACTGTCGAGCATGAAGACGAGTCCGCTGCTGTTATCTGCGTGAACGGCACCAAGGTCTCTTTCAAGCCTATTGCAGGCTTGTGGGAGAACGAAACTAACGTTGCGCTAAGAAAGGGTGAAGAAATCCATTGGTCTGAGTTCAGCAGAATCGGAGACATCCTTTCCGGTAGACTAAAGCTTAGAGCCGAAGTGGAAGCTGCATCCAAATAGATCCCACGGCCTATTAACTAACACCTTGATGTGATGACGATTTTAAACAAGACACCCGAACTACCAAATCTATGTTCTCTTTAGTTTCTATAAATTTGTACGATACACCGTTATTCTAACCATTACTACAGATAGTAGATCCTGCGTATACTGGTTGTACTTGATCTTCCGAGCCCTCGTGAGCGTTGAATTTGTTTTTTCACCATGAGTTCGCTTTGATGAAGACAGAACTACATAACTCCCATTACAGGGATGTTCAGATTCAGCAAGATAAACTCCCGGTCCTCAATCTCGAGCTACAAGCCGTTATATAGAAATGGCCTTCCCGCTAACGTTTAACCGCGCAGAAACTGCCAAGCGCCAAGACAACATACATCACATCCTACAATGCAGGACCCATCAGGCTACGTGCAGCCGTCTGATCCTATATTCCCCAGAAGGAAGCTCATCATAGCCTCTGAGTCCACCTCTTGGCTGAACATCTTGAAGTTGTATCTTGAAGTATGGACTCATCGGCTGTCCATCCTCTGGACCGGGCGAATGGTCGGAGAAAATCGTTTTCGGACTTAAGCTTCCGCCCCGGGCCCAGAATAGCATTCGCCCGATGAGCTGTCAGCCTTGCCAGAATATATAAAGCAGTCATTGCGACAGTAACAAGATGTCTAAGTTCCCTAAAGAGCCAGGACTATAGAGCAGGTAGTGGACGGGAACGGGATGTCGTGCCAGATAAATCCGCTACAACAGTTTGTCGCCAAGGGCGATCGGATAGACAGATTGGGTTTTGGAACAAGGTTCACCCAACAGGACCAGCATACACAACAGCAGCAGCAACAGCAGCAGCAACAGCAGAATGCGGGGTCAGTAGAGCGCAGTTTTTTGAGCGGACAGCAAAATGAGCGTTTGCTTGGAAATCGATTTATGGAAGTACAACAACCCACCCCGGTTGTACCTACGGAGAACGGCCCGAGCGCCTGGCTGAGCCAGTTCTCGGGCATGAAGCTGGAAGACGCGCTGGAGTTCGACAGTGAGTACAAGAGGCTGTACGCGGGGTACCAGTCCCAGCAATCGCACACGCTTCCTCGAAATGTGGCTCGCATATCGCCGAGCTTGCACAGATCGATATACCGTCAGGCCCAGCCTCCCGTCTTCAGGAAGTCTGCAACTGGCAGCGCGGATGTGTGTTTTGACAAAGCGTTTGATGCCCTGGAAAGAGAGCTGCAGGAGGATGCAGATGAGATGATGGAAGAGGATGGTTTCGTGGATAATGAACAGTACGAGTTCCGGAAGATAGCGAGCGACATTGTCGATTCGTGCTCTTCTAACTCGAACTCTCCATCCCCAGTGAGCTCGAAGCTTTCGGGATCCAAGTTTATGAGCCTCATGCGTGATATCAGTGGTGGACTGGTCACTCTGAGCAAGGACAGCAGCATGCGTGCAAACGAGTTGCGCGCCCCAGATGGGACTGTCATCGGTAATCGATACACACCGGTGAACGACCATGTGCATAATGTGATGGACTAATGAATTTTGATGTTGTAATTTGATTTTTTCTTTACCGATAATCTATTAATCTGTAATTAGCAACTTGGTCTTTATGTTTAATTGAGTGCTTGTCTCTCTGAACATTGGGGTCCTGTTGTATGTCCGCTGAACTGATTCCAGCAATTCAGAGTGAAAACTCTCTCTCTAAATGCTAATAGCAAGCCCAGCAGCCGGAGAAAACTGCGCTAGAAGCCAAGTGGACTTTCCAGGGTGAGGATATCAACAAGCTGGCCTACTTGAGCAGTGGGCTGGCCGACAGTAATGTGCTGGCTATGTCTTCAAATGGCTCGCTTGCATGGTTCAGGGAGGGCATCAAGGTGCCTGAGCACTTTATACAATCTTATACCTTTTCTCCCTGTGAATTCCAATAACTCCAAGTTGAACTGTGATGCTCAGGAACAAAGGGCTTTCGAGCGACAACTTCGAGAATCAGACTTCGAAAAATAAGTCTGTCCATCGTCCTGAGGAGCTGGGCTCTCACATCTTGTTGCGTTCAATTTTAAGCAAGGACGGATATATGGCACGGCTGCCCATGACTGTAATTAGTCAGGTCACCAGAAACCCAGCCAGAGCTGGTTTGAGATTTTTGTCGATGAAGGTGCTATCCTTGCAATTCGACTCACTTCGGCTCGGAATCCGCTATTTATGTGCCACGATTGATTTCGGACTTCTTCAAGATGATCAATAGTGGAGGGCAGATGAAACACAAACTACAATTGTACTCTTCATACACCTTCCTAGGGCTTTGAACAAAATGGAACACACTCGGATGGAGGCTTTATATTGCTCCGCACTTAGCGTTCGCTATTGAGTGTTTCAGATCTGGTGGCTGTTGAGGGTGGTTTGGAACTTCGAAAGCTATAAAAAGAGGACTATTTCCTATGAGCTTGCCCAACTCTCGATGATTCAGAATAATCATCGTAGACTCAACTTGAACAAACAAGAATCAATAATGACCACGCCCACTCAAAAATCAGGCCAAGAAGAGAAAGACATCAAAGAAAAACACCTCTAGTCCTTTTTGGAAGGAGGATGCTCCTCACCATTCCAAACAATGGAGCTTCAATACGATGTTACCAATGGCGCCTCGAAAACTCAGTCAGAGGATCGACTCGGTTTTCAACGCAGCAAAGAACATCTTGCTCAGGTATATCTGTGAGCATTTGATGGCAAGTGGTGGGTTTTCCGTTTCCTCTGCTCCAAGTGGGAACCGGTCGACTCGCCATGATGGGTCCTGGCCCCTGCGTGCGTTAGCACGTTGTAAGTCCCTCGCGGATTCACCCAGGCGAGAACAAATCATAAAATCTAGCACATACACGTTATTAATCATAGCTCTTTCATCTCAACTTCTCGTTCACCTTCTTCTTCGCTCATCCCGCTCGCAAAGAACTCGAGCTTGTTAGCATCCTGGTTCTCCGGCCTCTTTCCGTTGGCTTTGAACTGCTTGACTCGTAGTGTGCTCTCTTTACGCGGCACTGCCTCGACCTCTTCATCTATCCCTAGTAGACCTGATTTCATGTCACTCACAAAATTCCATATTGATCTCGAGACTGAGGCATCCTCCTGTTTCTTTGGCTCAGAAATGTTCTCACGCTGGGCTAGAGGCGGCGCTGGTGGTTCATCCCAATGCAGACTTCGCTCAAATTCATGCTGTATTATCTGATCGAAGTGACCCAGAATTGCCAGAGGCTTGCTCCACAGTGAATGC
This sequence comes from Torulaspora franciscae, assembly GCA_003705175.3. Taxonomy (NCBI): domain Eukaryota; kingdom Fungi; phylum Ascomycota; class Saccharomycetes; order Saccharomycetales; family Saccharomycetaceae; genus Torulaspora; species Torulaspora franciscae. The sequence continues at coordinate 201,213 of PPHX03000012.1, forward strand.
CCGTCGTCAGAACTATTAGGTATTGCGGGACCTGAGGCCTCATCAATTTCTGCAGGCTCTGTTACCTTTACCTTGTTCTTACCGTTGGTTGGCGACATATTGTTGACTGCAGTCCCCTGAAAATGGTTGCTGACCTGTTCTTTCAGTTCCTGCAATTCCTTCAAACGCTCCTGATGCAATGCGTCCTCCGCCGACAGTCTCTTCTTCAGCTCTTCGATCCTATGCTTCCCGTCCAGCAGCTCAAGCTCTTTCGTGGCCAGAGTATGCAGAAGAGAACTGATGTCTGGCTCAGAGCCATAAGCCTGGATTGAAGCCAACGAAGCACTACCGTCTGACCGCCGTCTGTTACCTCTGTCGGCCACCAGGGTCGAGGGCTCACTCTTGTTAATCTTAGGTGCGTGCACATCTGGCGTCTTCGGGGCCACTATAGGCTGAATCAGCGATCGACGTTTGTTGAAAACCACAGAACGCCTTTGAGCACCACCAAGGTCGACAGAAGGCCTTCGACTAGCCTTTAGGGGATGATCCTGATGGCTCAAGCTTTGTGGTGAAAACTGCCGCTGCTGCGGATGCATCTTATTCACCTCGCTTCCACTGGTTTTACGATGTGCAGAACTGCCCAATACAATTCTGTCAGGAGACTCCATCCCAGGGGGTGTAAGGGACCCTGGGCCACTTCTTGTGCTAGTATCAACTTCCAGATCCTTATCGGCCGCCTCTATGAAATCGTCAATATTCATCGTCCGTTCAAGCAGAGAAAGCTATACTACCCTAAACCAACTTCCAGAATTCTATGGAGCCCTCAAATCAATGATCTAAAGCCTCGAAGTACCTCTAAGTTGCCCATCGATGTGGTCCATCGACCTTGATTAACTGTTGAAGTTCATCATCGTTCCATACGTACCTCAGTATGAAGTTAATCAAAACAAGGCTCTCTTCCAGATGGTTGCAGACAGTGTGATCCGACTGGATTGTGGAACGCTCCAGAGGTCAATTGGCACTGCCATTGTAATATTACGTGTACTATAAAGGTCTACTGCTGTTCGACAGTGATCCGTGACTGTAATTTTGGTGGGTAAACAAACGCTCAAACATGGCACCCTTTAACTTCAAAAAAAAGAAGGATAAGGATAGGAAGCAGTCTTATTCCGAGTCCCCCACTGGCACGTCAACTCCTTCAAAAAACGGGAACCCTACAGCTGGTTTCCAAAACTATTTTCAGCAGCAGAGACAACACCAGACAGGTCAGCAGAGGCCTCAGAGTGAGCCACGCCCGCAACAGCAGTCCCGGGTGTATCCTACACCACCTGCTAGTCAACAGCGTAACGTTTCCGGTGCTTCAACTACGTTATCCCAGCCTCAAAGAGAATATACGCCTTGGAACCGTGTCAAGCTTCAGGATTCCCCCTTCCCACGTTACAGACATGTAGCATCGTCCTATGTGTCGGATGATAACCGCGTCTACGTTATAGGAGGTCTACATGATGAATCTGTTTATGGGGATACTTGGGTCATCAATGTGGATGAGAGCGGGACCCAATTTTCGTCCAAAACGGTCGATATCAGCGAATCGACACCACCACCTCGTGTGGGACACGCAGCCACTCTCTGTGGTAACGCATTTGTCATCTTTGGTGGTGACACGCATAAGGTGAACAATGAGGGTCTCATGGACGATGATCTCTATTTGTTCAATATAAACTCTTACAAATGGACCATTCCGCACCCTGTGGGCCCCCGTCCGCTAGGCAGATATGGGCATAAAATCTCAATTATTGCTACAAACCAAATGAAAACGAAACTCTACCTCTTTGGTGGTCAATTTGACGATACTTTCTTCAATGATCTCGCGGTATATGACTTGTCTTCTTTCAGGAGGGCCGATTCCCACTGGGAGTTTTTGAAACCTAAAACCTTTGTTCCTCCTCCTTTGGCCAACCATACTATGGTGTCGTATGACCACAAATTGTGGGTCTTTGGTGGTGATACCATGCAGGGTCTGATAAACAAAGTTTTCGTGTATGATATCGCGTCCAATGACTGGTCCCTGGTGGAGACAACCGGTGCAAAACCACCTCCTCTGCAAGAGCACGCGGCGCTTATATACAAAGACCTGATGTGTGTTGTTGGCGGAAAGGACGAACAGGATATCTATTCAAATAGCGTTTACTTTTTGAACTTAAGGTCATGCAAATGGTTTAAATTTCCAGTGTTCAAAGCGGGTATTCCTCAGAGCCGTTCAGGACATTCCATCACTTTACTAAAGAACGATAAAATACTCATAATGGGCGGCGACAAGTTTGACTACGCTCGCCAGGGTGAGCATGATCTCAGTACCAGTGAAACAGACATGGGTAGAGGCACAATACTCTATACGCTTGATCTGTCACGTCTAGCAGAGTTGTGTCCGGGAGTGTTTGATGTATCAGAGCCGTTCAATCCTACAACACCTCCAATCAACGACTCCTCATTTTCAGCGGTGAAAAGTTCCCAGCCACAGCCTAATATTCTCACACCTTACAAGAACGCTTCCAATCAGACTCCTCAGCCGAATACACTCACGCCATATAGTAATGGTGGGATCCAAACACCTCAGGCTAGCAGGACACCACAACAACATCGTTTGGAGACGCCTCAGTCTAAAGTCATTCAGCCTCAGGAGGAGGAGGACGACGACAACCGTTCATCCAGCACGAAAAATGAAGAACTACAGATACCACCGCGCAACATCAACCGTGATATCAAATCCATTAAGAAGCCGATTTCCCCTGTTCCAGAGCTCGGCACTACGGACGCAGCACCCGGACCTCGCATTGCATCATTGAGCTCTGAACACAAGGATGACCAAGTTAGCACAGAGGATGAAGTTGGCGTCGCCACTGTCGCAAGCTCGCCTCTCAAAGGAGATGTGAAGTACGATTCAAACGTTCAACAACAGGCCTCGACGGCTGAAAATATATCAGAATCAAGCGACTTGAGAGAAGCTGTAAGCATCAAAAAACTCGAAGAATCACATAAATTTATGGCGCTGCAGCAAGCGGCATCGGATACAAAGTTTCAAGATCCACCAAAGGTATCGACATCGCGTGAGACTGTTGACAGGGATATTCTATCTCATTTGCGGTCAGAGTTGGAACAGCTAAAGCTAGCGACAGAGAAAAAGGCTACCGAGGCAAGTACATACATAAAGCAACTTGAATCCGAGCTGCAAAAAGCGACTACCGGAACATCAAAAGATGCGAGATGTGTTGAATTTGTGAGCTTGCAGTCTCGTTACGATGTATTAGAGGCCGATCATAATACCATAAAGGACCGCGTAAAAGAGATGGAGGAACTAATCAGTTCGAAATTTATGGACTTAGAATCCCTAAACAAAATTATTAAAGAGCAGAACAACAAGATTGATGAGTACGAGAAACAGCCTTCATACAAATTAGAATTGGAAAGTTTGAAAGAAGAGTATGCTGCGCAAGCAAGGGAAAACGAAAAATTGAAGAGCAAGATAAAAGAATTTGAGAGCGAGTTTAGGCAGAATCTAAAAACATACTCTTCACAAATCGATAGGATGCTTTCACAGTGGGGTTTGCATGCATCGGGACGAGGTCCTGAAGGGCAAAGCGCAGAAAAAACTATCAATATAGTGGGCAACAGCCTTCATCATCAAGCCGTGATCGACAAACTACAGAAGAGGTTAGATGAGCTATTGCAAAGCAGTAACGCTTTACAAAAATCTCGCGAAGAATTGAGTGCAAGTTATCAGGATTTGAAGTTAAAACACAGTACTTTGAGCCAAGAATTGCTTACAAAAAAATCTGAACTCGAGAAATATGAGGACGATTTCGGAGATATTCTAAGTTCAGCAACTAATGCTAGCAAAGCACTTGAAATGTCACAGCAAGAGGTTCAAAAGTATAAGCAAGCTAACAAGAAGCTCAAGGCTGAGCTCGACGAACTGACTTACGCCCATGAATCCTCAGTAGGAGAGGCTTCAAATGCGTCAGAGGTAAGAATAGCTAGCGGAAGCAGCGTCGCGTCCGGTCAAGACTCCAACATGAAATTTGCCCGCTACAATGCCAAAATCAATGATCTGAAAGCAGAACTCTACATCGTCAAGCAGGAACGGGACAACCTCAAGAGTGAGGTATTAGACCTGAAGAAGAAACAGCTAAAAATGGAGGATGATTAATCTTAAATATCGCATAGCATACTTATATTGCTTTATTGCACATTAAATTACATATGATAGTGACCATTAGCGGTGAGGGGGAGGTGGGCTACTATCCCCATCCCGAGAAGCTTCAGAATATAGAATACCGGGCCTCGAGACTACCGGAAACCGCAGTGTCGGACTCTCTACAGATGGTGTTTCTAGAGAGCCAGCAGACGACAAGGCCTGAAACGCGATACGTGGAGATTCCGTCCCATATCGCTCCCCCAAGGTGTCTTCTGACATTAAAATTTCTCCATGGTGATTCTGGAGGTCCCAATAACTACTATCGGGACACATCGGCAGAACCTTGGGTTGAATCTCTTCATAACTTTGTCTTGCATCCAACGTACTGCCCTCAAAACACTCCTGGGATATTCGAAATCTTTTTCTCTCTTGAAACCACTCTTCGCCTCTTTGCCGTTTCAATCTAACGGTTTCCATAGTCCTTTGGGCCTCTAGAAAGGAGCTTTCATCTATGGTTAGCACACCCTCATTGTAGATGCCCATACGGACTCTGGCATTCTTACCTATACTGTACTGGTCGCAGAAATCACCAAAGGTAACCACCGTTCTAGATCCTGGCCTTCCATTACTCTCGGTCATTTCGATACAGAGTGTCCTAATTCTATGTTTTCGGAGAACATAGTCAGGACACTTTTCTGGGAGCCGCTCGGCGGCTAGCTAGCTTCAAGGGAACAGTTCACTTTTATCAACACTAAAGAAAATAAACAGACAAGACTGAGGTTCAACATTCACGACATGAGCATGCAACATCGATCGACCGCTTTTACCGCCATAGCACACAAGAACAGGGGCCTCCAATAAGGAGAAAAGTCGAAGGTACATATTTTACAGGCGCAAAACAAAACTCCTAGACGAGCCAACCTTGCAATATGAAGCCCTACAGGACCCAGAAATGTTCATCTTCCCCTTAAACCTGCCCTTTCCTCAACCGAAAAAGAATATCAACACCCGGAACCATTCACCATTCCGAGCGAAATAAAGATCGCATATTGTTCAGGATATGCACAAGAAATCGGCCCTACAAGAATGTTTTCTTCCCAAATTGAATTATCACCACTGCGCCAAGCTGACCCGAAAATCAAGGTTCAACACGGCGACTCTCGCTCGCTGCTCCTTCCACGATCGCCTGATGATGAAAGCAGAGCTGTTCGATGGTGCAAGTGTTCATGGGGTTGAGGAGGATTACAGTCCAAGACTTGTACAACTTGCGGGAAACTTGAAGGACTACTCGGGCTTCGTCATAGTATACAGCTGCGCCTCGGTTTTCGACAGGGACTTCAACACATTGAGGGAAATCTAAACCTCATCTGCAGACGTGTGAAATGACGGATGCAGGGAGCAGAGTCGGATGCAGCTAGATGAACCTGGTTGTCTGTTCCGAGCTGGGCTTCCGCCAGTGGGTTCACTTAGCTGAGAGCATATTTGAAGGGTTGTCAATTGGACATCAGAGCCTTAGCTACTTCTTTGCTCGAAGTGGAACGAGCTACAATGGCTACCAGCAAGTATGTGAAGCACGTCTCGTTCGATGATCTCTCGCCCACGTTGATCGATGATCAGGTTGATATTTTGAAGCAGAGTAAGCAGCCTGTATGGTTCAACAATCAGTTTCTGCATATACCCCCACAGTATAATCCGTTGTATCATGCTGAAAAAGAAGATGCGGTCCCTAAACATGAGATGTTCAGCCAGAATCACAATAGCATCAGGCGAAAATCGCAGGATGAAGCAAGAATGGAGATGATGTTGCAGCTTATGTCTCCTAAGGGGGCTCTGAGGCCTTCAATGGGCGGCCATGATGTTGCTACTCGCAGTAGAAGCAGCTCGCCGTTGGCACTAACGGGTAGATCTCACAGGTTGCCTCCTCCACCCAAAGTGCCGTCTTTGAGAACAGCCGAAAGACGTCCCGACGAATGCTGGGAGATCACAGACTATGACGTGGCGAACATGGGATGGCATGCAGAGAAAGAACTGGCCAGAGAAACTGAGAAAAATACACAATCGAACTCGGGGTCGAGTAATGGCTACACTCAGGCCGCGTTTGCCAATTTGAACGAGCTGGAAGATAGACTGGATCCCAATTCCAAGTTGGCCAAAACTCCGGCAAAGGAGAAAAAAAATGATAGAAAGAAGAGTTTCGCAGGGATGACTGACCAAGAGCTGGCTGCTTTGGAGAAATTCTACGAATCTCAAAGTAGGTCAACAATGAGTCCCACGATAGAAAAATACGATTTCAAGGAGCAGGATCCCTTTTTTGTTGATAGTTTTGAGAAGAAAGGGCAAGGGCCTTTGGTCGACCCCTTGGCGGCTATTTATCCTTCGAGACCCGTGGTTGATCACAGGGCTGTTTCCGTCACAATAGAAAGCTCAGAGTACAACCAATACGTGAAAGATTGCAACAGCAGAACAGGCTCTAAGAAGCCCGAAGAATCGTTGGCGGCTATCCGGAATGTCAATTGTTACATCTCCGGCAGACGGTATACTTGGTCTTCGGTTGACTGGTATGTGGAAAACTGCGCTCAGAATGGCGACCATTTAGTCATAGTAACCACGATACCATTTTTCGAACAAGAAGTTGAAAGCTCCAGCTACGAACAGACCCGAAGAAGCATGGTAGAAAGCCATTCAGATTACGGAAGCTTTGATGATCACGATAAGGATCTCAAGCGCATCTCCACTTCGTCGTCAGATCACTCAAAACAGAACGCAACGTGCTTAACAACAAGAGGTTTACGCATAAAGGCCATACACGAAGAGGCCAAACAGGCCTGTGTCCGAGTTCTAAATTACTACGCGTCTAGGCTCCAGCACAAGATCATGAAGATTACCGTTGAGATGGTAAAATGCGAAAAGCCAGATTACGCGATAACCAAAACAGCAGCTCTATACAAGCCGGACATACAAATTGTAAGTACCGTGAGTACAAATCTGCAGATAAAGTTCAGAAACGGAAAGGTAAAACTACCATTTTTTGTAATGAGACACTACGCCATGTCAACTGCCGTGGTCCCCTTCGAATTCATGGATCCAAAGAAGCTGGGAGAAGAGAAAACGCCTAATGAGCCGGTAAAGACAGAGGACAAAGAAATCCCTGGAGGAGGTGATAGACTAGCAGCCATAGACAACATAATTCTGAGGACCCTTAAGAACCCATTCGCCGCAGATAACAGCACAGAAGAAGATCCCGACTCCGGTAATGACTCTGAAGTCGACTCGCTGAACGATTACTGCCCCATGTCCCCGGAGCAGAGAGCCAAATACGACATGTTCGAGAGGATGGGTTACATGAGATGTCCACCCACCCGCCAAGCTGCCTATTCGACAACGGCAGATCCAAGTTATAACAACAATCGACTGACTCCGTACAGCACAGGGAACACTTCAAGGAGAAGTTCCCGAATCCAATATAGTGATGGAATGTACAAAGTGAAATCGCTAATCGAAGAGTCCTCCGACGATGAAAAGCGACAAGGAAATCAAGGAACACACATTCGGAAGACCAAATCTATGGGTCCGATCACAAAATCGAAATCAAAAACTCCGACCCTATCTCCTACAACGTCGTTGGGTAAAAAGCACGGTCATATGTATCCAACCGGCACCAAGAAGGCAGAAAACACATCTCCAGCAGCTGAACACCACAGGAAGAAGGGCGATAAGGCTAAGGAAAGAAAAAGCCTGGGTTCTTTTTTCAAGAAGGTCTTCAAGGGATAGTAACGTGTGGCTGAACCATGCGTTCGTACTTGTTGCCCTGATGACACCTTCAGGCACTCGCCCTCAAACATGATCTGCGAGAAGGGGTAGGATCAATGGTAAGGTATAAAGGAACGGGTAGTATTCCCCAGTGACGGCCAACTACTTCACTCAATAGTGTTCACTCAACACAAGATGAAACTAGATTCAAACATTTACAAAGAGGCCCAACGGGTCGCAAGGTTCCCACGAATGTCACTCCTGGTGCTAGGAGCGGTGTGCGGTGCGATGGTCCCCACAATGTACATGAGGAGTTACTTGCTGCCCAAATTCAGAAAGGAAGATTTACAGGACGTCGGTGCAATACCTGTCGGAAGCGGCGAAACCGACATACCAAGACCCCACATGAAATTGTGGCCAATGCTTAATGCCGATCAAAGAAGACAGGCGATTCTGGCTGGTTCAGAATCACACAAAGTGTCTGACACCAGTCAACCTTATGACAATGACGGAAGCCTAATGGTGTTTTCCTCTATCATGTAACAATGGGAGTGATACCTCTGCGCACTTGGCTCGCCATCGAATACTTTTAGCATTTTTCCATTATCCTTATGGCATCGCTCAGTGGGTTGTCTCTACTTCAGCGGTTTTACTTTACTACAGTTTATGCACTTTGTGTAGATAATTACTGTCGTCGGTTACAATCGATAGCTCGACAACACGCTGACCGCTGCTGTCAGATTCTTCAAAGGACTTGTTTAGCCTTCATTTGGTGGTTGAAGTCGTTATTCTGCCTTACACGTGATTATTAGTCTTGTAATGGTTTGGCCAATCAGAGCTAATAAAGACTTACTTCACCACTCTTAATGTGAAGAGCATATAGACTGGGGCGCGAACAGGCTTTTAAGGACCAGAGAGGAGTTTAGCGATGACTGCGGGTGTGAATTTCTATCGTGAGGCAGATTTGGTGAAAGAAGCTGTAATACCGGCTCAGGAGGGCGTCGTTGTGTCCTCGAATGCGAAGGAAGCTGCTGTTGAATCCTCAAAAAAATCCGTATTGTCCAAAAAGGCTGTTCCTCTGATTGGTAATAATGAATTGATTGATGGAATATCAGTCCGCTCCCCAGACTATCTTGCGGGAGTTTTCCAGAGTATGAGGTTACGTTTAGTCAACACAGTTAACAATGTTACTCAGAAGATAGATGAAAAATCCTCAGCGTACTACAAGCATGAAAGAAAACTTACCTCGACACTAGCCGGTTTGCATTCGGATCCCAGGGAGCAACTTTTGCCTGGGTTTACATACATCGCTGTGGCCGCCATGTCGGGCACGGTTCTGACAAGAAACAAGAACTTCTTTTTTAGATTTGCTGGCCCATTATTGATGGGATCAGCATGTTTCTCATATGTGTTGCCTACCACGTTTCGGAACACCGCATCTCTGCTACGTTCTATCGAGGAAGCTCACTTCCCTGGAGCTGTGGCGAAGCAAGATACGTTTATAAGAAAAACGGGGCAGTTGAACCATGCCATTTCTGAGAAGGTATGCTGGACATCGAGCGCGATCGTTGGCATAGTGTCGAAATCACAACATCTGATCAAAGAGTGGACGGGGTTAAACGTCGAATGAATCTCAATAGGTACGTACACGTAGATATCATCAACACAAGTAATGGCTTATTCTCGTAAGCTTGCCGAAGGTAATGGCGTGGCGGAAGATTCTCTAGATACGTATGAGGTACAAATTGACCTTACCAGGGCGCCGACTTCTATGATCTTGCTTCACCTTGTTTTACTCGACCGTCGATTCCCGGACTTGGCATTCTGAAGGTATACGACGTTCTGATTGTCATTGTAATCCACACTCAACCCAAATATGCTGGAGATGCACCAGTTCCACTCAACCGCCATGGCTGATTCGCATTTATCCTTTACTATTCTCTTGAAGTGCTTTACTTGCGATGATTTGGTTACTATTATTAGGCATTCGGGGCTCTTCTCTATTTTGGATTTTTCGAGACCATTGTTCATAGCCAAGTCATCAATGCCAAGCTTATTCATGTTTGTGGCAGGCACCACCTTGACGTCCTTAACTCCGTGTGCCTTCAAAATGGATGAAATGACATCTACACCGCCGGTGACGTCGCTCACCAGGTTGATTTTCCTTATGCCAGCCCGCTCAAATATCTTCTCAGGTAGGCTGGTTTGCTTTAGCAAAAATTCGTTGTCCACCTCCGGTATAGTATAATTGGATAGATCGAGCTGCAAATCATGCCTTCTTTTGGGCTTGCCGCTATGTACAACTGATAACAAATCAGTCACGAACTCAGGTTTCAATGCATATCTCAAAGGATGGAAGCTGTAGCTTTTCAAGAACTTAGCTGTCCTCATTTTCTTCGGTGCTATCACTGCATTAAGCCTATTGAAATTTAGGGCTGTGATTTCCTCATGTATCCGAATACCTAAAAGCTCTAAGATGACCTTATCCAAGTCCGTAATATCCTCATGTGATCCGGTACAAACGACGTCCATATGAAAGAGCTGCTTTTTGCCTACGGTCGAAGTTGAGACAGATAGCGACGAATCGTCCCCACGTAATATCGGCTCCAAGATGCTCTTGGCCTGCTGCTCAAGGAGTTTCTTTCTCTCCAGCTGCGCAATTTCCTGAGGCAAAAGTGTGCCAGTCTTCTTTCGCTTGGAGCTTCTTTGATATTCATTTAGCATTTCAATATCGTCATGAAGCTTCTGGGCGGCCTTTGCCTTAGCAGCTCTTCTGCTACCTCCACTAGAATGCAATGTTTGGCTTGAGGTTAGTGACAACAGAGGAGTTTGTGATCTTGACTGACTGCCTTCACGAGTACCAGGGGTTACATGATTATTTTCCCGAGATGAAGCAGCCGGTGGATCGGCTGTTGAACTAACAGACGCGCTGCTATTGGTATGGGTTTTTGTAACATTCTCTTGCTCTGGACCACTCTTTTTATCTAGTTCTTCATGCCCCTCATCAATTTCTGGGTCGGCATTCATACTTGGGCCTTTTTCATGTCGTACCTTCCCTGCCTGAAGTTCCGCGCCTTTTGCCTCCACCTTCTGCTCTGAAGCCTCCAAGCTCTTTGACCCAGTGTTTTGAACTCGGCTTGATTCCATAGCCATGTCACCATCATCGACAGAATCTTCGATGCCTCCCACTTTTTCAGTAGTGCATTCGCTAGATTCAGTTTTCTGGTGATTTGAGAGTATATTTGCTGATTCAACCGATGGAGCACCAACCCGATATTCGACCTCTGCAGCCTGAGCAGAGGCCTTATTTTCAATGTTATTCGACTTCAGAAGTGCCTCTGGTAAGTCTTCATCTTCCGTCATCACAGTGGAAGTGGCAGTGTATTCTTGCCTTTCCTTTTCCTTTCCTGTATTTTCTTTGGAAAGAAACAATGCTCCGGACGATGATGCGGGAGTCCCAAGGTCATTATTCGTTATGGGCTTCGATGGGAGATTCTCAGCAAAGTTCTGACCGAGCGAGCCGCGCAGGCCTCCACTAACTGGGAACTGCTGGAACCGAGCTTCTTTCGGATCTAATTTGCTTCCAAATTCATAAGTTTCTTCTAACCATAAGTGGTTTACAACTGCACAACTGTCCCATTTCTGGCCAGTCTCGAATTTCTTCCCCCATGGAAACTGTGATACCAGATGTGTGTTTTTGCGCGACAGCTCTGCCGTACTATAACCACCGAGCAGTTCTGCTAGACACTGAATGTAATATCTTTGACTTCCGTAGTAGTTCGAGTAAGATAGAATCAGTTCGTTTGTCTCAAAAAGTTTCTTCTTGAATGGTGAAAAGATGACCTTATTTCTAGCTGGTTGGAAGCTTTCAATTGACCACATGAAGAAAATCCAGATCAGATTCCCTAGTTCCAACTTGAGATTTGAGGCAACTTCGTACTCTTTAGACGTGACAGAACTTCCTATGTAGCAGTCCGCAGCTTCCCGTTTGATATCCTTCTCATCCACATGGCGAATCACTGTAGCACCGTTACATTGTAGCATTTCTATCAGTATAGCATATAGATCTTTTCCGAGCGAAACGTCCAACCCGATGATAAAACTATGATTTTCAAGGATAGAAGACTTCTTCTTGAACTCTGATTCGTTCACCACGCTCCACAAATCTTGCAGTCTTTCGTCGAGTGCCTCAGTTGGACAAGTTGGGTCAATTGCATGCTCTTCTGGGCTCGCGACTGATAAATCCTTGAAGCTTTGCACAACCCAAGTTGGAAACACAAACTTGATAGAATCGACCTTTCCAAAGCCGATCACCGCTGAAATGGCAGGATCATTGGAATTTTTGCTCACCAGATGCGTTGTTCTATTAGACAGAAAATCAATGCATGTTCCGCCCAATGCATGGACCATTTCGGTGAAGAAGAGGTACTCGGCATGCTTGAAAGAAAATCTTGAGACATATACTTGATAGCCTTTGAATATGTGACGTTCGTCTGGCGAAAAAGCCGCCGTCCTGTGGAGCCTTTTAGTCGAGATGCACGTATCGATCCACGCAGGCGTAATAACGGGTATCAGGAAGTCAAACGCAGCGACATGGTAAAACGAAAAATCACTTTTTTCACTTATAATGAAGTTAATCATGTCTTCATCCCCATATTTCTCCAGAAACCAACTTTTCACGTAATTATTGTCCCGTCGATCATTTGATAGATGCTCCTGGTATATTTCACATCGATTGCACGCATGGGACCGCACGAGCTGAGCTATCTTCTCGGCTTCTTCCAGTTTGGTAGCTTCTGTAACAACAATAAGAAAGTTCAAATGTTGGAACAGTTGAGATGCGATTACCATTTCAGCCCTTCCCTTGTTACTCGACTTAAACACTGTCCAGAGGTCCTTTTTCTTGAAAAGTGTGTACGCGATGCTTGGTGTACCGTCAAAGCACAAAGGCCTGCGAAATACCAAATGATTATCGGTGAGTTTTCAGTGCTAGTGCTCTATTTTCTTTACTTGTCGCTTTACAAGTTTTTTGTAGTTTCGTTGTAGCTTAGACTAGCAGTTCCTATTCTGTACTAGCGTTCTCTAGGAGAAACGCCATTCAGAGGGGCGGAAAGAGCTTCCATCAGGTAATTCTTCAATGTGGTTTCATGAGGGTTCGAGTGCCCGCTCCCTCACCCGTGTAAGACCAGTATGCGACGAACCCGTCCGTGCTCGCCGTTTCAACAAAAGGCATTTGATCAGTAAATTAGAAAGTGCATCCGTTCATTTTATAGAAGGGTGTTTGTGTTTCTCGGTTGACGTTTTCACCATAGCTGTCGTGTTTTAGCCGCCGAAACCTTCTCTCACTTTAAGCGCCACTTCAAAACAAACGCGAACTAAGTTACACACATTCAAGATGCAAGTGGTCCGAGAAACTACACTTAGAGCTCCTAGGTCTCACGGGGGCTCCAGACCAATAGTGGTCTTAGATATTAACACAGATCTGCTGTGGAAGAATCTACAGGATGCCGCCAACGTTAACTCAGTGCTGGTATCCAATCTCAAAGAGCTTTTGGTATCATGGGAGGGTCAAACGACCGCTAATGAAGAAGTTGTACTCAATCTGAACTTATCTGATCCTAGATATCCTCTATATCTTTGGGAGGAGGCACTATACCTGGCCGTTGAGCAAGCCGCTTTCGCACGCGAGACCTTTATTACCATCCAAGGAAACTCGGATCGCTCTCATTACTTGGAGAGCGACCACATGCTACGAAGGTTTACCAGGTCACTAGAGGAGGCCAAAACGGGGACCAAGGATCTGAGGACGGCTGATAATTGCGAAACCTTGCTAAAGAAGACAATTATGAATATAATATACGAGCATAGCATTGCAGAAGATCAATTAGAGAGCATTCTGGCAGTCACACACAACCTTGAACAATTCATTCAGCATTGCAAGGCCCGAACCAACGAAGCATGATTCACCAATACCTGACTAAAAATCACGTGAATCGATGCCTCGCTAGTGCACTGCCCGTTCCCACGTGGAGCTACCTATTTGAACGCGATGATCAGACGACGTACCATGAACCGGTGAGAAACCTTTTCGATAGCCACCTCTATATATTCTCGAGAAGGTGTTCTGGAAGTGTATTGTGCGAAAAATCTCATTGTGATCTCAAAATTCACCGGTGAAATAACTGTGATCATCTAGCGGTGGACAGATCGTGCGAGCAAGTGTTTTCTGAAAGCTCTTCGCCCTCGGGAATAGTTGGGCATGAAGTTTGGCAAATACTTGGAAGCCAGGCAGCTGGAGCTACCGGAGTACAATAGTCATTTTATCGATTATAAGGCGCTAAAGAAATTGATCAAACAATTAGCCGTACCATTAGCCCAAAATCCCTCGAATGATCATTTGAATTTGGACGATATCGATGAGGAGACTGTATACCAGAGGTTGCAAGAGAACAAGGCATCGTTTTTTTTCAAGTTGGAGAGAGAGTTGGAAAAAGTCAATTCCCACTTCCTGGAAAAGGAATCGGACCTTAAGATCATCTTTGACATATTGCAGACCAAATTTTATTCTTACAGGGAACGTGGTCAATTATCGAGGAAGTCAGTCTCCTACCGTAACATTCAATCTGGTTTAAGGAAGTTTCAAAAGGATTTGGGGAACCTCGAACAGTATATTGAACTCAACAGAACTGGGTTTGGAAAAGTGCTAAAAAAGTGGGACAAGAGATCACATTCGCATCAGAAAGAGTTCTATTTGGCCACTGTAGTGTCTGTGCAACCTATTTTTACCAGCAATGAAGTCTCAAAGCTGAATGACTTGACGTCTTCACTCTTAGTGCAGCTGGATGAGATAAGCAAGGATGAAGCTCTCGGTTATTATGACCCAGAAGCTGCTAGAAAAGACTCGACTACGTTTTCAACCTCTCCAACGACGACGTCATCATCACAACAGAACCTGTTGGGTTTGAGATCCGATGCGGTACTCGACATTGAGATAGAAATTGAAAAGTGGTACATGGAACTTGTCAATATTTCAAAGTTGAAGGACGACCACAGAAGGTTAAGTCTCCTTAGGGAATTTTACTCGACGAAGATCAAAAGTGCTATAGATGATGCCATTCCACAGAGCCGAATAGACAAGGGCGTGATCCTTAACGACTACTTGACAAGACTTTTCCTTCTATTGGTGGGAAACAGCTCAGTGGATGATGTTTCTCTTCACGTCTTCTATACGAGCGTCAGAAATCACATCGATCTGTCATACTGCGACGAAAACGACCAGGTATTCTCACGCAGAAATGTGTTCCATGAGGCTGCCAACTGTACGTCCCAGTCGCGTATTTTTATTCTGCGTGAAGCATTGATTATGACGACAACGAAGCATTCCGGTTCCTATCCTTTCTTGACGAAGGATATCCTAAAAAACCTTCTTAATGCCCAAGATCTATATTCAAGAACCCCGCTACATTATGCCGCCGAGTTGGGGAAGCTAGACTTTGTGGAATTGTCTATTTCTTCTGGGCTTTTAGATTCAATCGATGTTCTTGATAATCATTCGCACACTCCATTGGTTCTAGCTGTAAAGAACAATCATATCGAGGTAGTTCGCGAGCTTCTGGTTAACGGGCAAGCAGTCGCTTTTCCTCAGAGCAAAGAGTCTTCTAAGCCTCAGTTCGCTCCTCTGATAGTTGCATGCTATCACAACAACTACAAAGCTGCCGACCTAATTCTACAGCAAGGTGGAGCCAATGTATCTGATATCAAAGATGCAGAAGGCCTCGGCACACTACACGTAGTCGCCAAAGAAGGGGGAGATGCGGATCTGATAGATTTGTTAGTTAAACATGGCGCAGACCCCAACGGTGTAGATAATTTTAACGACTGGACTCCGATATTTTATGCTGTTCAGGAAGGACACGCTGACACGGTAAGAGAACTACTTAAGCATGGTGCTAGGTTAAACATCACCGATGAAAATGGTCTGGGACCACTTTACTATGCCATTTGGGAGACTCACGTCGATGTAATCAACGTAATACGGGAGAGCATGAGGCACATGGGTAGCGAATTCGATCAAGAAAATATCGTCCCTGATGCCACTTCAAAACAGATGAGCCCGTCAAACTCATTGCAGGATATTCCTGATTTTGCCTTACCGCCTCCCATCATTCCACTGCGAAAGTATGGTCACAATTTTCTAGAGAAGAAGATATTCGTCAAGCTTGTAATGAGACCGGGGACAGCTTCCATTCAATTTCAGAAGGACGATGAAATGATTCTGTCTCTTCCTGGCAGAATAACCTTGACCTCTAATCTTGCAGATATCGTTCCCAGGAATATTATTCTACCCATCGCTGATGAGGAAGAGCGAGACGTTGTGTTCCAAATAGACTCGTTGGAGGATTTTTCGATCGACTTCGAGGTTTATCCGGCCTTTGGTACCAGGATGATCGCCAAAACCACCGCAATGCCTATAACTTTTAACTCGAAGTTGGTTAACGGGGCCTCTTCCATAACCTTGCCTTTATTCGACTCTAGGTTAGCCAACGTGGGTACGCTTTTTTTCGACTATCAGGTAATTATGCCCTACGTTGGGAGATCGCTTGAAGTTACAAAATATGAACCTTACTGGAAATCCACAAGCGGCGTCGACGTCGATTTGAGTAAGGATGGTCATCATTTTATCACTTCTTCCTCGCTGTCGGGTAGTTTCATCAACGTCATGGTACATCCTTTAAAGGATGGGACCATCGTCGTAGCACCGCTGCCATATGTTACCGTGATGAGTGTGAAGGTTTTTCTTAACGACTTGACAAGAAATCAACTAGAAGAGTTCATCGGCTATAAGGTAGGTGACATACCAGAGGTTAAGAACGAAACAAGCCTAAAGGAGACGCTTGCCACTAGAATCCTGACGTTGGATGGTCTTTTGGACGCTATACCACTTTGGATTCAGCTGGACATACAAGTGTGTTTGCCAACTACACTGGAAATTGAAGCCATTCCCATTAATATAAGTCCGTTTGTTGACATCAATAACTTTATCGACCAAGTGTTACTCTTCACCTTTGAGCATGTAAGGAAGCTACGACACTCTGGCCAAGCATTGCGCCCTGTTGTATTCAGTTCATGTAACTGGCAGGCCTGTACTATTTTGAACTGGAAACAGCCCAGTTTTCCCGTGCTTCTTCATATGAAGGATTTGAGAATGGTGGGTGATCATTTCATAAGAGACACACCGCACAATCTTCGAGAATTAGCGGTTGACCAATCTAAGATAACTTTTGATGACGACCGATCAAAATGCCTACACGAGATTGTTTCCTTTGTCGCCAACAACAATTTACTTGGTATTATTTTCCCCTATGATTTGCTAAGGATCTGCAAACCACTGATCAATACGATCCGGGGCCATGGGTTGTTACTTATCGGCGCTTGCTCCCCGAATAGTGGCGTGGTGCCAAATGATAGTAGTATCAATGGGATCCACATAGGAAGCGAACTTAACTTCACAAAATGCGTAGACATGTAAAGAAAGTACACAATTCATAACAAGCTAGCGCTCTCTTAAATAATAACGGGAAGCTTATGATAGATGGTTTTGAAAATACTTTTTGACCTGTTCGTTAAGTGCGTAATCGATTGCCCTTAAGCCTTTTGGATCCTCAATTTGGTCGTCGGCGTAGTACTTGTTCAGCAGAATCACCGCGATATCGCCATTACCTTCTGCCAGCGCATGGAAAAGTGGGGTCCAGCCATTGATATCGACGGCATTGACCGGACTATTCTTATTACAGAGTAGTTCTACCAATGCTGGCGATCCCACGGCAGCCGCCCTATGCAGAGGTAGCTGTAGCTTCCTATCCTTGATTCTAACAGAGGCCCCATGATCGAGCAAAAGCTGGCAAACGGTGACGTGTTTCTTGGAAACAGCCAAGTGCAACGCTGTCACACCTTGATTCGTTTGTAGATTGAGATCCGGCTTCACAAGTCTGTCGTAGAGCTCACTAACAACATCTATGTTCCCGACAGCGCAAGCAATATGGAAAGGAGTCCAGCCCGAGTCGTCACGATAATCGTCCAGTTGTATTTCTTTCATATATGATAGGATGTAAAGGATAATCTCCTTATGATTAAAGGACACTGCCCAGTGCAAGGGAATTCGTCCATCTGCGTCTTTCTGGAATAGCGCTTGGGAGGAGTTTTCAACTGCTTCCTGCACCTTTCTCAGATCATTGTTCATGCAAGCGTCAATCAGTTGCTGGTTCATGTTGTGTGTTCCTTTGTGTTGTTCTTAGGATGTGCTCCCTTTAGATTAACTCGCCGAGGTACTTCACTTGTGTAGGCTGAACAAGCACGAAACTCATGAACTACCTTGATGAACGACACACTGATCTATGGTATGTGCGGAAGAACGACTCTCAGACCTTGTATGAGCGCCACTGTGTGACTGGTTTGCAAGGACAGCGGAACCAGAATTGGTTGGCAGCCGACAGGAACAACAGAACAAAGTGGATCTGGAGGTCCATTTCAAGCACTTAGTGGAATTCAAGAACCTACCTTGAAATGTCGTCCCAATTGCACAGTACCAGCTTAGTAGGGTGCTCATGAGGAAGGAAGTGATTGAAATGGGACAAATACAGCTACTATATCGCCTTTGGGCGTCCTAAAGGTCCGGGAACTTGCAAATTCGTGGTGGACCAAGATCCTAGAGCCGTGCTTTGGCTATGAAAACCCTGGTGTTCGTACTAGGCCGCTATTCGGGCATAGATCCTCTTATAGAGGCCTCATTCGCACCAGGTCTCCATCAAATCCAAAATCCTGCAAGTGACAAAAAGGCACTACGCAATGGCACATCAAGAAACAGCAGGCAACTGTGTTAGCAGATTTTGCAAACCAGACTCAATATTCACTCCAGCACTTACTGAACACTTCCGACAGTGTCCATTTTGGCCTCTTCCCGCCAGGAAAAAAGCACAGTGGATCTAACACGCCTGGAAGAGTGGTTATGGATGCTCACAGAGCTCAATTGATGCTTAAAGGCCTTCAATCGGAGCTATTCGTTAGTTGAAGGATCTTTTCACGTGACCAGGATTGCTTATTACCTTCAGAGCCTTCAAAGGTGGCAAAGACCATTTACATGGTGGAAGCTCGCAACAAGAGAGTACTTGTAAAAGGTACTTTGACTACCAAGCGACTGGATCAAGCACATTCGAAGTATGAGTAGGTCTGCTGGTGATTTCCAAAAATTTGCAAGAGCTTTCCAACAACAGCTGTCAAAAGTTCAGGCCTCTGGGCGTTCCAGTGGCCCTCGTGGAGGCCCTCCCCGGGGCGCGTTTGCTGGTGCCGGTGGGCTCATATTGCTTGGCGGTTCAGCTTTGTTCCTAAATTCTGCTCTTTTCAATGTGGATGGTGGTCATAGAGCCATCGTGTACTCGCGTCTAAGCGGTGTTTCGTCGAGAATCTACAACGAAGGTACCCACTTTATCATCCCGTGGTTGGAAACTCCTATAGTGTACGATGTGAGAGCAAAACCACGGAATGTGGCCTCTTTGACTGGTACCAAGGATTTGCAAATGGTCAACATCACTTGCAGAGTGCTATCGCGTCCCAACGTGGAACAACTGCCCACGATTTATCGTACTTTGGGCCAGGACTACGGGGAAAGGGTCCTGCCATCGATTGTGAACGAGGTTCTGAAGGCTGTGGTCGCCCAGTTCAACGCATCCCAACTGATTACCCAGAGAGAAAAGGTCTCGCGTCTGATCCGTGAAAACCTGGTGCGTCGTGCCAGCAACTTCAATATTCTACTAGATGACGTTTCGATCACTTACATGACCTTTTCTCCGGAGTTCACCAACGCCGTCGAGGCCAAGCAGATCGCCCAGCAGGACGCCCAAAGAGCCGCATTCGTCGTAGACAAGGCCAGACAGGAGAAGCAGGGGATGGTCGTCAAGGCCCAGGGTGAAGCCAAGTCTGCCGAGCTTATCGGTGAAGCCATCAAGAAATCGAAGGACTATGTCGAGTTGAAGAGGCTGGACACCGCGCGTGAAATTGCCCACATCCTCTCGCGCTCTCCAAACAGAGTCATTCTAGACAACGAAGCACTGCTGTTGAACACGGTTGTCGACTCCAGGTCCAAAGACTAGGAACCCCAATCCCATATCCCACCATCCGCCCCTCCCTGTGAATAACATCCAAAGCACTTTCGTTGTTTTCTTTCTCGCTATTCCCTATATACGTTTATGTGAAACGTCCATGGTATTAAAAACATTATCCTATTCCTTTATCCCTAATCACTCCTCCTCCTCAGAGGCCTGCTGGTGTTTTGTAGCAAAATTCAGTTTTGTCGGTTTTGACTTGGCCACAAACAGCTTGGCCTTGTGTTGAGTCAGCTTCTGCGAACATGGCGAAAGAAGAGTATCGGTTGGAGACGCAAACTTGTTCCTGATCCGCAATTTCTGAACTTTAGCCATCCCATCCCCACTGCGTTTCTTACACATTGTTCGGTGTAAAGAGCTCTTGGTCCGCATCATTTCCAGTCGACTTTTCACCTGCTGATCGCCGGCCTGTAGCATTCTCTTTTCCGTTGTCTCCTTGACCGTCCCAGCACTCATCCTGCTCAATGCCTGGTGGATCTGCCTTGTAGCCTAGATCGATCTATTTGTGTTCTGATATCCATATAGTAGTAGGATTCTGGGTTCTTGTTGATGTTTATCCTCTTTGAGTAAAGAGATGGCTCGAGCGTTCTTTGCGGGCTGCGAATTTTCCAAAGCGAAAGGTGATCGAACGGGAGTAGGGTTAAACAACTCTCGAAAGGCGATATATCGAGGTTTAGGGACCGTGGGGAAGTGTTGAGTTTAGTGAAAGATCAGTTAGAGCGGTGAAATGAATGTTTTAAAAAAAAAATGGAAGGAACTAGTGTACTCGTTGAGTACTGAGGATCACTACGCTGAGTACGATCCTAACGAGGCTCCAGGGTTCAATATGGGACGGAGAGTCAATCAGGGGAACGCGGTTACTGCGTCAAGAGTTCACCTGAACAGTATGGACGAGTTGGCCAATGAAGAGATGAATATTGGAATCGATAACGACAGCCAGGATATTAATATCGACGAGTTCGGGAATGCAGACAAGGAAGGGGTGTCTGAGGCTCTACTGGCCTGGAGACACATCGATTTGTGGACTACGGAGCACAATCCGGATTTGAATGCAACCCTGGGCGACCCATGCACGGACAACGACATTGCACGCGCGGAGGAGGACTTGGCCATTACTTTGCCTGCGGCCGTCAGGGTGTCTTTGCGCGTTCATGATGGGCAGGAAGATCTCGAGTCTATGACTGGTGTATCTGGGTTGATCTATGGGTTGCAGCTGATGACCCTGGACCAGATCGTGGAGATGACGGAGAAATGGAGAAGTGTCGCCAAGAATTTGAGTAGAGTGCCCCAACCGAATGCTAACGTTTCTCCTTCTACCAGTAATTCTGCCGAAGAGGCCAAGAAGAGGCAGTTCAAGTTACCACACATCCCGGAACAAAAGTCGGTGCCTGCAAACGCCATACAACCTGTGTACGCACATCCGGCGTGGATCCCTCTGCTTACAGACAATGCGGGCAACCATGTCGGTATTGATCTGGCACCAGCAAGTGAAGGAAAGTATGCGCAGGTAATCATATTCGGCAGAGACTTCGATACGAAGTATGTCGTCGCCAAGAACTGGGGTGATTTTCTTTTGGATTTTGCCAACGATTTGGAGGCCGGTAACTGGTACCTGGTTGATGATAACGATGATTACTTTTCTGGCGACGGTGAGTTAGTTTTCAGGGACAAGAAGTCTAACGGTCAAGTTCAAGATTATCTGGATGTTCTCAGGAAGAGAGCCACAATTAGGGCCCAGCAGCTGCAAGGTGCCTCAAAGCCAGCGGATGCTACGGCAGACTCGCATTCCAAAAATACAGCTGAGGTAAATAAGACAGACCTGGCAAGCGAGGGTTCTGCAGAAGAAGACGTCATGACGACTAGGAATTTGCCGGACACTCAGGTTCGTGAGCAGGTCAAACTTCCTGAAACAGACGTGGAAACAACTGTAGAAGGGCCAGAAAATGGACCCGAGCAGGCCGTGAAACAGGAAGAGGCCAGGAAAGCTGAGAAGATTGAAAAGATTAAGGAAGTGTCTGCTGAAGCCGAGAAGGAGAGAGAGAATTCTGTCAATACCGTAGGGAAGGAAATTACTGCCAAAGATAGCGATGATACGTTGGATCCAAAAGACGAGACAAGCTCATCCGCAGGAGATACCAAAGTTGAGGCCTTGAAAGAAGAATTCAAGAACGTTGAATTATAGCCGTTGTTGACAATATTTCCATTCTTTCTGTATTCTTGTATTTTACTCTTCGTTAAGCCGTTATGAAATCTATATATAATAAATTCAATATTAGGAATCGTTCTGGGACTGTTTCACCAAATGATTCTCTGTGGGAATGCTTCTGACGCCCAAGTGAAAGGACGAGCCACAAATAAGTAAAGAGTTATGATGTTTATACTCATAAACCAAACGAACTCCAACGCAAGTCTTTGAGTAGATGCAATTGTAACAGGTTGTTCATCGTCCTTCGCTGGAACTAGTTGACCGAAAACGGGCTCAGCACTGCAAGTGACGAAAACTCTCCAGAAGAAAAACGGCAGTATGTAATAGCGAGGCTCAAATAGAGGCGATGGCACAACAGTCAAAAAAGTGCATAGGACTAATGCTGTCCAAGATATGTGAGAAAGCTGTACGGGCAAATCGACTGGATCCTTGATGGGTAATGGTAACACTGGGTCAAAACTCATTTCAGATGGTCGCAGTACTTCAATGTAAACGAATGATGCAAAATGATAGACTGGTGCCATTAAAAAATACTTGATAATCTTTCTGCTGCTCCCTATCAGCCTTTTGAATAAGTAAAATGTGTAGTGTCTGTTGTCGGCAAGTAGAAATGGGTGCACCACGGTGAAGAACCTAATTATAAGCATAATGCCTGCAATCTCCAGGATTGTTCTCACTGGTCTGAACAGAAACCTGTTCTTGTATAATCTGAGGAAGTTACGAGAGAACCAGATCGGTACGCTGAAACATGCAATGAACGAGAAGCAGTAGAACACCTGAACAAGGTGTATTCCAACAGCATGATTTGCTTTATCTCCCAATGTGATAGATCGATTCCATATGAGGTAAATCAGAAATAGAAT
Organism: Torulaspora franciscae; assembly: GCA_003705175.3. Classification (NCBI taxonomy): domain Eukaryota; kingdom Fungi; phylum Ascomycota; class Saccharomycetes; order Saccharomycetales; family Saccharomycetaceae; genus Torulaspora; species Torulaspora franciscae. The sequence goes on from PPHX03000012.1 coordinate 224,364, forward strand.
AAAATTGATCATGTAAGGCAGGACTGTGGTGCCAAATTCATCAACAGAATGAATAAACAATTTCAAATAATTATTGAAACTGTTAGTATTAAATTGCTTTTGGATCATAGCTCTTCTCTCCACAGCTATCACCATTATGAAAGCGGTCCATATTATGTTAGTTTGTCTGAATGTGCAGCTTATTATGGAACTGAGTGCACTGAGCCAAATGCTTGCCTTTGGCCCAAATGGTTGAGTCAGAACAAAAGTCAATGACTGTAGAATAAAGATTGTGGACCACACATCTGTGTAGTATAGGTAATAGAAAGTAGAGAGCAGAGGGAAGGTCATCAGTGCTATTGGCCAGAATCCAATGGCATTGAAAAGGAATAAAGGCCGTAAAACAAGCACAGGAAGAATAAAAACCCCACCGATAAGATTTATTAGCCTAAAAGCGGTCAACGCTGACCATGAGGTGAAGATTGAGATAAACTTGTAGTTTAACCAGCCCAAGATATAGAGACCTGGCGGTGTCGTTATCTTGGGATCCCAGTAGGACCAGTTGCCACCAACATATTTCAGAGTTTGACCGACGTGGAACTGTTCATCTATGAATGTGTATGGTATTACTTTGTTCGAGATGTAGTAAAATGTCGCTAGGAAATAGATGACTAGCAAAGGGTATACGATTAAATTCACCAAAAATCCAGTGATAACTTCTCGCTGCAGAACTCTTTGAACACCAGGAGTTATCAATTGTGGTGCACCATCTACCAGCTCTGATTCGGTTGGTTCTTGGCTGGACATCGGTACCTATACGGCTGCTTTGCTAAATAATTGTTGATAGTTGGAAGCGAAATTTTTCAGTTCATAGGATCCTGCTAGAAAAGCCAACTGACTTGAAGATTGTACACTCTAAGTACACTGAAAGTCTCAGACCTCCTACTGTTCACTAGAGATTGGATTGCTGAAGTAATGCAATGACAAAAGTTTCACTTGTGCTCTTATACTGGGTTTCCTTGTGGTTCCGAATAGCTTACGCAAGGTTCAGCATACTACCATCCCCGGGGTCCCAAAAACAGACGGCCATACGATCTCAGCGAGACTTGATGTCTAATGTCACTATTGATCAACTGCCTCTGGTAGGTGTGAATCTACAAAATGCAATATTTAATGGTAACTCTACGAACGACACAGAGTCTCTTCAGGCGTTCCAGTCTCTAATGCTTAATGGTGTACAAAGTTTCCGAGTGGATCTGCAGCAGAATGGCAGTACTTACACCATCGGAAACACTGACATTGAGCTCAGCAATTTTCTAGTGGCTTTCGAGAGTATCGTGAATAAAACAGACGACAATTTATCAGCCAACATTTTGGCGTTGCATTTGCATATTTCCAACAATGAGCCTATTGCGAACCGCAGTACGAATGCCAGTGTTACTCCCTCCTCGGGGCTGAGTCCTAACATAACGTACATCTTAGATCGAGCAGTGGGTCGTCAAAGGATCTACACGCCAGATGACCTTGCGAGTGATCGACTGACGGGTGCTACGTACGACATCTTTGGTCAATCTAGTGATGGCTGGCCCACGCTAAACAATTTTCTTTATTCCAAGCGAAGAAGAGTTATTATCACTGAGTTGTCAAATGCTCTAAATTATTCGGAGGCGCCTTACATTTTCAATGGTTCGACACTACATTATGATGTAAGGAACATTACGCTTGAGACTCCGGTCACAGTTGAGCAGTTAATGAATTTTTCATCCATTAGTTGGAGATTCTTAGAAGCTGAGTTCACATCCTCTGAAATCAAGGAATATACCGATACTGGTTTCTCCCCAATTATCGCTAACAGATTCACGGGCGACAATTTTACAGATATAGGCAATTTGCTCAACAACAGTGTGATATGGTCTTGGGATAAGGATCAGCCCATCACGACACACACAGCCACGAGGCAGAATAGCGACTCTTTAGTGGCTTATAACTGTGCTGTTCTCAAATACACCGCTTCCTCGTCTTCAGCATATTGGGAAGTAGCAAACTGCTACGAGAAATACGAAGCAATTTGCAGCCGTAGTAATGAGGCTTACCAGTGGGCAATCACTGAGGCATCAGACACTTATTTTGCACACGATCGTCATTCTGATTCTCATTGCCCCGAAAACTATGAGTTTGCGCTACCAAGGACCCCGCTCGAACAGTATTTTTTAGTCAGGCAACTTGCCAATTCAACTCAACATAACACGCAATTCTGGGTTGATATGAACTCCATCGCTGTCAGCAACTGCTGGGTTACTGGCGGACCTTATGCAACCTGCCCCTACCAGAAAGTGGTCTCTCGCAGAAACTTCGTCGCAATGTTAACTCCTGTCACCGTCTGTGGATTTCTCATACTAGTACTAATCTCATACCTGAACCTTCTGCGCGTACCTATCCACAGCAACAGGAAGAACTGGAAAAGATTAGTTAACGAGGTCTCTAAATCAGAGCTTGATGGCGTGCCATCATAGCGTACATAAAAACTGTAACATTATCATTAGTCATTCAAGCTATTAAGCTATTTCCTGTACTTGTAAGCTGGCTTGGTAATAGGGTTTGCGTACCTCAACACTCTTCGCGTAAGTCTGCGCCTTTTGAAAGAATCATCAACAAGAAACTCACCTTCCGTTCTATACTCGAGACCTCTTTCTGTTGCCCACTTAGCAACGTCCAAATCAATTTCCCATTTGGAATTCTCGTCATATGTCCAAGTTTTAGGAGGGTAGATTTCTTTCAAAGATAAAACACCAGGAGGAGGTTTCTGCAACTTCCTGTACTTATCCAGGGGATCAAACACCTGGTTAGAATACCTGTAAAAACTCCAGTGGCGCGGTGTGATACCCTGTTGATATATCTCATAGATTTCAACATACTTTGCCTCCGGGGGCTCGTCAAGTATCAAACTATGGCTTTTCTTTGGTTTGACTACTTCAGTTTGAGGCTTGGCCTTTTGTTTGAATGCTTCAAGAAACTTCTTGACTTTTGGATGCGATTTGATCATACTGTACCATAGCCAAAGACTGAGTACCAGACTCCAGTTGACGAATTTAGACACAACTCCAAGGAAACAGAACCAAAATAAGTTCTTGAGAAAGACAGTAGTGGAGTATCGCTCATCTTTAAACCCAGCGGTACTATAGAGAAACTTTTCGAGGGATTCCGAAAGAGCTACTGTTGCCGAAGTAGCCGTTTGGATATCACGTAGGTTTGCCACGAGCTCCACACCATTGCTCAAAGGATCTTCTAAGTACGCAGAGTCGCCATCATTTGTCTGTGCCCCGTAGGAATATTCATGAATAGTCACAGATGGATGCCAAGCTCTTCCTGTGCCACTATCCCCAACGTCCTTAAGCAATGATCTTCCATAAACTTTTCTAACAGGGTAAAGGGTTCTTCTCATCGGATGCCTCTGCATATAACCAGGAACCATGAGCCCGTAAATGACGTACAAAATGGGCAATGTGATCAAGTACATCGGATTATAGCAGATCATCGTGCCAAAGATCAACATGGTAACCGTTCCAGATGGATTTCTCCAAGTGAGCAAGCGCACGATAGAGTCCTGAAATTCAAAGACAATTCCTAGCTTGGGGGTCAGCCTTTTTAGGTTCCTGGTGAGGACAGTGGCGGACACCGTTTGAGATTTACGCTTTTCCTCCTCGGAAAGTTCTTTGAAATGCTCTCTCTCAGGCAATTTCTCCGGTATCATTCTAGCGATGAGCTTTTCCACGAATAAATCGACAAAATGTTCCCTAGTCTTAGTCTCCAGCTTCACAGCGGCCTGTTCCGCAGATTCCACAACTGTGCTATGACTATCACTCTCAGTATCCTGCCTGAAGTTCTCATCTTTCCAGAATTCGTCAGAGCTTTCCGTCTTGTCTCCTAAACTTGCCAGCGAAGAGCCATCCTTTTCAGCTGTCAGTCTCTCTATCGATGCGTTGAACAGTGAACTAGCTATGCCCTGTACTACCTCCCTGTTAGGTATCCTTTTTTGATGTGAATTGGATCTGGTAGACAACGCTAACGCCGCAGTAGTATCAGCAACTAAAAGTGAATCCAGCACTTTGTCGTATATCTCTGAGAAATAGCTCTTCATCATATCCCGCTTGCGTTGATTGTCGCTCATTATGACGGTATAGAAGGGCTGTGATGAGCTAAGCTAATCATTGAGCCGTTGTGATCCTTAATGTTAGCTTCTTTTCATTGAATAACAGCGCGAGATGAAGAAGCTGGCCATTATTCAATAATATGATCTTTGAACAAACATAGGTACACACGTCTACTATTTTATCTAATCATCTTGTTGTGGCTGCCTTCGATTCCCTCAACATACTCCATTATCTCAGACCCGAAAATTCCTGCTTCCTGTATCTCGTTAATAACCTCTTCTTTATCGTTCCATAGGTCGTAGAATCGTATAGTTTCGTCATTGGTAGCTACGCAGATGGACGTGATATTGGGGGAGGCCACCGCACTGAGGACTCGCAATGGGGTGGGTGAGCGGACTTGTTTGAGGGGCATAAGCTTCGGGTACGAGTACAGCGTTATGAGGATCGGGTCTTCGAGGTCACCGAAACCAAAGGTCGCCACAATCTGCTTGTACCGAGTAGACCAGATGAGTGAAGTAACCTGCCCGCAGGCTTCAATCTGATCTAGAAGAGTGCCTGTGGAAGTATGCCAAAACTTGATGGTTCTATCTTTGCTACCGCCGCCAGTCGCCAGTAGAGATTTGGACCAAGGACAGAATGCGACTGCTTTCACGGCAGCATTGTGTGGTAGAATATAGCGTAGTTTTGGATCATGGATTGAAGATACGTCCCACAGTGTACAGGAGTTATCATTGCCGCCGACCGCTAGTAGTGATTGATCTTCGTTCAGAGAAATACCTAGGAAGAGATCTTGTTAGTGACAATTATCTTACTAATAATTCAAAGGGTGTTCGATCGCTCCACGTACCGCAAACTTGCTGAGATTGTGCTTGAAATCTCGATAAACACTCTAGTTTGTAACCTTGATAGTCGTCAGCGTATTGGAACTGCGACCTTGGCGAGGCTCCGGGTTTCGACCTGTTTTCTTGTACTGTTTGAGGGGGTAAGCTAAAGTGCAGCAGCTGGAAGGATTCCTTAACCGTGAGATAGCTCACATCCCCGCATTCTTCTCCAACGAGTAAGTTGCTAGTGACGCCTCTTTGAAGCCACTGTACGCAGCTTATGCCTCTCGAGGTGGCTGATTGATACTCGTATAAGGGAGTGAAGGAGCTGTCTTCAGTTCTCTGGCGCTCCATACATACGTCCTGGTCAAATAGAAGCACACGGCCTTGCTTGGTACCAATAACGAACAACAAATTATATGGACAGAAGGAGACGCAGGTAACAACGTCATGCTTGCGGCTAAGATAGTCGTGATTCAACACGGGGATCGCACCCTGCTTGTCGGACCACATGTATACGGAACAACCTAATCCGACCATGACGTTGTCTGTGCTCTTGGACCACGAAACCAAATTTGAATAGAAATCATTCCGGAGGCACGGTGCATCCAAGACCCTGTACGGGATATGCGATTTCATCCTCTTGGCAGGCCTCTTAGTGCCATCATTTGCCACAAACGAAAGACTCCGGTTCATCTTGGAGAAAGCGGATGCGGCTAAATACGCCATTGCCTTAGATGGATGCAGGGCTGTAGTCAAAGGGTCCACTGCAAGATAGTGAGTGTGCTGGTCAGACGAAAGGCACATCTTCTTATCACATCCAGATTGCGGAGTGGTAAACTGCAGAACTCGTTGTGGTGACTGGAACCCTAGAGAGTCCGCAATATACTCCCTATGCCTCTTCTGTTCAAAGGACAACTTCGGAGTTTCTGATTCGGACATCATCATCGAACTGAACGCGCTGGAGGTCCCTTCTACAACTCTTGACACCTCACTGCCTCTACTCCCACTGGTTATAGCCTCGTAATGGCCCGTTTGTCTCAAGTCGTGAAAGAACCCAGGACTCGACAGCCTCTCCGGAGACGGGGACTTACCTAAAAGTTCTGGCTCGCGTATATCAAATCTCTTGAGCGAAGGTGAGGCCTTATAAGCACTACCTGAAGTAACCTGTGGTATAAATCGATCCATCTTAACGCCACCGTTGCCAACGGCGGTTACAGGACCCACACACGGCCGTTTGGTCCGGTAGGCAAGCCTTCTTTGCTCAGGTACTTCGTTTCCATGCGTACAGGGTCTTTTGCGGTCACTGGTATACATAAAACACGGTCAACAAGTCTCTTTTGGTTATATCGATAACGTCTGTCCTATCGACAGCTTTTTGTTTTCTAATAGTTAGCGAGCGTCAGTAAATCGTTGCAAACACGTATAATTAATATTGTTGGAAAGAGCGAGTTCCTCAACCGAGTCGGGGGGTTTCTAGCAAATGAATGACGGTCTTTATGACCCGGCAATGTTGTGCGTGCCCTATACTAACGAGTATCCGGCTCTTCTTGTTGGCCGACTGCTTTTGTATGTATCCACAAACTGCTACGCCGACAGGAAAAAGACAGCATCAACAGAGAGAAGAAGCAAAGTAAAAAGATACCGTAGTAGTAATTTAAAAGAGCATTATGACCACCAGTAGGTAGCTCGGCCGTCCCGGGGTCCACAACGCTGTTAAAGACGGACACGGAAGTCTTATGCGATGTAAAATTAGTGTATAATTACGGGAAAATTCCCAGACAAATTTTGGCAGATGCAGAACTACAGATAGTACATCGTGAGTCAGCTTTGAAGTCGTTAGAGGCACCCATTAAAGCCCCAGTCGCGCTGTGACGCCAAGCAAGGCGTTAACACGTGACTTATACGATATCAAGACAGCATATTAACGAGTAATAAGGACTTCAAGGCCCTGGCAAGCTCCTTCAAAAGGCTTCAAAAGACCTGGTATGAACGTTCGGAAGGCAATTGTGGAAGCCCCGATAGGGAGACCACCCAGGTTTTTGCAAGTTGCGTTTAATCAGGACGACTCGTGTTTTAGTGCGGCCACCGAGGACGGTTTTATGATCTACAACACTGATCCTTTGGCCTGTAAGCTGACTAAACGGTTCCAACAGGCTGAAGACAATGGTTTAAGTGGTGTTGGAAGTGGAATAGGGTACACGCGGATGCTGTATCGTACGAACTATACTGCACTGGTGGGCGGTGGTAAGAGACCTAGATACCCTTTGAATAAGTTGGTGATATGGGATGATTTACAACAGCGGGAGAGTATCACGCTGAAATTCATGTCTCCTGTGAGGGAAGTTTTCCTGTCAAGAATACACATCGTGGTTGTGCTGGAGTCTGCAATCGAGGTTTTTCAGTTTAGCTCTACGCCCAAGAGGATATGCCCATCGTTAGAGATTTCACCACTGGGTTCCGTGGACTTTGTTGTGACCCAAACGCGCTATAGGCGGGGTTCGCAGGACTCAACGGGCAATGGGGTTACTGATGGGGCTTCTGGGGGAATTAATGGGATTATAGCGTTTCCCTCGGCAAGAAGTGTGGGGCAAGTGCACATCGCGGATTTAGCAAGGTTGAAACGTAATGACCAGAATCCTGAGGGAACTCAACTACTCCCAACATCCATTATAAAAGCGCACAAGTCGCCAATTCGGTTTCTAAGATTGAACCATCAGGGTACTATGGTAGCCACTTGCTCTGAGCAGGGCACGCTTATTCGGGTCTTCAGCGTGCATAATGGCTCTTTGATCAAAGAGTTTAGAAGAGGCTCGGATAGAGCGGACATTTATGAAATGTCCTTCAGCCCCAAGGGGACCAAGTTGGCAGTAGTGTCGGACAAGCAGACCTTGCATATCTTTCAAATATCTACCACAAAAGAAGCTAACGAAGACGCCACCCGAAACAAGACCCATGCTTTGAAAAACCTCGTCCCTTCGAGTTGGAAACCGAGATATTTAGATTCGGTATGGTCGATGTGCAGTGTGCATTTGAAAAACCCAATGCTAAGAGACGGCGACAGCGACGTGCGACTGCGGCGAGACAGATGCAAGATTGGGTGGTGTAAATACTCGGGTAACGAGAGCGGTCATGATTACGACGAAGAGGACAGCATAGTGCTTATATGGCGAATGAGCGGGATTTGGGAAAAGTATGTGATGTTGGAAAAAGAGGCAAAAAGGGCTTACACGGCACAAGAGACTTTGAGAAACGAATCGAATGGGTTGAATGCCTGGGAGCTGGTCCGAGAGTCTTGGAGAGAATTATAGAATCGCTAAATATTGAGTTCTACCTCAAAGTTTCAACAAGCATTTTCAAGTTGGGGTCACCGTCGAAGTGTACTCCATGAAAGTTTCTCTTGAATTTCATGCAATCATCAGGGTCATTAAACGCCACGTAGTAAAGTGTCTTGCCAGTGGTATTATCCCAATAAAGCTTAAAACAGTGTTTTATGTCGTAGAACCAAAACCTGTCAATGAGATCGTGTGACTTCATCTCCAGCGGCAGATTCCATATCAGTGCCGAGCGTAGCTCGACGGGACGTACTCGCTGCTGAAGTTGTGCCAGATCAAAAGTTGGCTCATCAAACGGGGTTTTCTTCTTGTACTGCACATTGTACTTCCTGCTGGATTCGAAAGCTGCCTCGAGGTTCTGTACGTAATGCGCGTAAACGTGATTCGTCTTATGGTCATTCGGCAGAAATCCAAATTTCACACGCACTTTGTTGATTCTGGCGAGCTGAGTTGCCTTATAGTACTCTTTCAACGCCTTTTCATTCTTAAACAATAGCACGTAATAATCCTTGAACTGGAAGAATCTTGGATCTCGACTCTTTATTAGCTCGAAATCTACAACATGAGGCTTCTCATGTGCTCCGAACTCGTTTTCAGGTAAAATTGATTGAAAATCCCTATATTCTAGTGAATCATTATACGTTCTGTATTTCAATGCTGTTGCACCGTTTGTCGTTAAAGCAGATGGCACCAATTTCGTTCCAACAACTTTGCCGCCTTTTAAATGGTTCAGCACACCATCTATCACCTTTGAAGACATCCCAGCCCAAGTACTGGTGGCCTAGTCGGCACCATTTTACATAGTAAACCCATCTTTTAATGGGTATTATCTTATATGATCCATTACCCGACCATACGAACAACTTATATATAAAGTGGTGTTTTCTACCTACTTCCTTTCCATTTTACTACACTTTAGAGAGACAAGTGCGACGATGGACGAGAAATCGACGTCAAGAAGAAGCATTTGCTGACTTATAACGAACATGGTTCTTGCCTTTTACCAGAGCCATCCGGGCGCCGTTTCTCTCACACAGGTAAAGCTGCCATCGTCACGCTTCGAACATTTTTTGGAACCTCTTTTCATATGCACATATGATTCCAATGCGCGGTTGGTGAGTTCACAAGGCGTGCATTCTCATATTGTAGATCTCGTATATTTCGAGCTCGGGCTAGTAGAACGGCAAGAAACTCTTAGTAGCATAGTGTTGGATGCTGAGCAAAAGGTAGTACGGCTTGGCTCAAGAGGGACAGTAGAGGAGTATGTCAGTGCACGAATCGGCCAATGGATTTCTCCTTTACTTTGGCATCCCAAGGTTCTGAAGGCGCTCTTGATTGTGAAACTAGTCTTCTCAGCAGCTGCGTCTTGTATTCTACTTGAACCAGCTCGGCTTCATGAGCCGTCGATTCTCAATATCCCGCCTACTGACACTAGCAGCCAAAGATAAGCTTGTGTCAGGGGCCTGGTGACCACCACTCCTGAGCGCAAGGCCCAAATATACCTAGGCATTTTGGCGACACACTCACCCTCATTTGAGTTAACCTGAACGAACTTGACCCGTTACCGGATACAACAGAGTATAGAGAGTCCACTCGATATCAGGAGCCTTTTTCTGTGCCATCAATGGCAGGACTCGTTCCTGTATATGCCGCCTCGTGAAGAATACTTGCCCGCATGTACCAGCAAAAGAATTCTCCAAACCGGGAGGCATCATAGCTGTAGCTGCACTTACCGATGAATCTACTACAAGTGCAGACACAACAGCAGCGTCTGTCTGGCGACCTAGCTCGGAAGCCTTGGCGAAATAATGGTAGCGCCGCACCGACGCTACAAGTCCACGCTCAGACCAGCAGACGTTCAAGACAACAGGTAAGAACTGGATAATCGGCGAAAGGACGTTGAGCCTCGTCGTAGCCAAGTTCAGGATCGAGCTGCCTACGCTACAGCTACGTACTGCAAACGCTCGGACGTACCGGGACTGAGCGAGATCTTGATGCTTGTCGAATATGAAGAGCCCGTCATTCAGTAAAAGGGACCAATAACTACAGAAAGAGGTGTCTAAAAGCCCTCAGGTTTCAAGACACAGATCAGCGATCAACCAAGGCCCGTTTACAACGGTTCCAGGACTTTGATTTTCAAGCCAGGAAAGTTCTACAGGCCGGCAATCCAAGTCAATTCAAGTCAACCCGAGTCAGCCCAACTCAGCCCAACCCGGCCAACTCAGCCCAAACCACCAGGCGTCCCATCGATCTATAGTCTTGGCGTTTCTCCATCTCACAGTGGATAATTTTTAATCATCTTTACCAACGCGTCCTTCCGTTTCCCGATTGGGAAGAGATCCATCGCGAATCTAATGAATATAACAGAGTTCATCCTCTTGTAACCGGATTCTCATCACTCTATATCGGATTGCAATTGCAACTGGACTATTGTGATAGAGGTCAAGTAGCCGAGAAATGAAGCCCACCATTGTGATCAAGCGGTCGCCTTCAGACTGCTCTAGTAGTGATAAATCGTGTCGGAAACACTCGGATACTAATGCTGTCACCGTTGGAGTAGCTGTAGCGATTCCCGTCGGTTGTGTGTTGATTCTGTTTTGTGTTATACTATGGATTGTCTATAGAAGAAACAAGCGCGAGTCTCAGGACGATAATGACCCAGACTTCCAAGGTGATACCGAGTATTTGCCCTCACCAGAGGGCAAAGAGTACCCATTGCGGTCCGTAACGCAGGATAACGATGACGAAAGCTACCTGCCTCCAAACCATGCCCGGTTTGTCGGTGATAGATACAGCCAGAGACGAAATACAGACCCATTTGTGCTGCCGGAGGCCAATGACTCGTCGCTCAGAGACTTTGCGCGTCAGCTGCACGATGAGGAGTATGGTCCATACCGTTTGGCGTCAAACTCTACCTCCAGGGTAGCCAGCCAGATCTCGTTGCCCTTCGAGAAGAACGAGGTGAAAATATCACACGTTGTTGGCTCAACTTTGAGTCCCTACACTTCTACAGACTTCAACTGCACTCAGAGTGATAAGACACCTCCAAGCGAGTCGCCTCTGTCCTCGAACCCGCCTCTGGAGCAGAGCCCTGTTAAGAGTGCCGCGGGCCAGGTCACTAGACAATACGTGGAAGACCACAGCGGGTACGAAGCTGAGCATTCGCGCGCAGAGACCACCGCTGAAAGGCCATATAGTATCGATATGGAAAACGTCCTGAATAAGCTGGACCAATCGATCCGCGATGACTTGGAAAGGGAACCGGATGATGACCACGTTATAGGTATCTCGCCGGCGGAAGAGGAAAACATTCAGCGGATGAAGAGCATTTATAAAGTATACCTGGACCGTGACGGGACTGTCAAACAGCGTCGCGTTGAGGACGAGGAAGATCAAGGTGAGGATGAGCCCCCCGCTACCGATCCTTCCAACCATCTAGATACTCCCTCTGAGAGTCATGAAGTAGCTTCATCCATTTATTCCGCAGCCCCACCTCTTCCGTACCCCGAAGAGCAGTACAGCAACGCTCACGGCCCAAACCGCCATTACTACCCACCACATCAGCAATACCCCATGCATTATCCTCAACAAGGCATGTTTTTTCCACAACAACAGCAGTATGCTCATCCCCAAACCCTGGAAAGTATCGACGAATTGCCCTCTCCTGCACATCTACCGTCTTCTTCATCAACGCATTCTTTGACTTCGTTTAGACAGAAGAACAAACAACCACAGCTGCAACCGGGTGTCATTAACGGCACTGCTGTTAACCCAATGGACCATCCAGAAATGTTCTACACCGGAAATAACGGCTCTTACCATTCATTCCAAAACACAGGTCAGCCAGCGGCACCACACCAGCTGAGACAAAGCGTCGTCATGACCGATCCATCCCAGTTAACCGCTGGCTTCAAATACAGGCCTGCAGGGTCTATTAGAAGTGCAAGTGCGGCAAATACTCGTACTAATACCATAACGAGCCGAATGGACCCGGTATTACAGCAACAGCAGGCCTACAACTCACGGGTAAGTGGTCTTCTTAACGAAGAAGACGTTCTACAGCCGCCTAGTGTTGGCCAGATTCTACCGCATTCTGGGGACTCAGATGAACTGAGGAGGCAAATCGGTACCTCCCACAACTACAACGTGGTTTAACCGCGTACTGTGTAAAACTATAGGACTGTACAATATACATATGACAAGACTCACGAGAAATCGAAATCGTCAATTTGATTCCTGTACCGCAACACCGTCTTCTTGATCTTCGAGTTATCTGTCCAGGTGACATAGTCCTCCATGCTTCTGGTAACCAAGTAAGCAGGATCCGTAATCAGATTAGGTCCCACACGCACATGTCCCTGTTCTATGAACTTGACGGCGTCCTGTATGGTTTCAGCCATTTTCAAGCGGTGCAGTATCACGGGCAGCCTACGCCTGCAAATTGCACTCACAGTAACTTTATTCTCTAAGTCAGATATCTTGGATTTCGTAGCCAGTATACCCATGGCGTACAGTTTTTCCAGTAGAAGCTGCTCATGCTTTACTCGAAAAGGGTCCGTGGGCGGAAGAAGCGAGAGCTTGTTTGCTAAACGGCGCACATCACCACAGATCCGGTTGTATTTGTGGTAGTCCTCACGGTTCTGGATGTGGTACGTTCTCATGACCTGAGTGTCGCGATGACCTTGGTCCTGCTTCCACTCGAAGAAATCCACCTTTTTCAGCAGTTTTTTCTCATGATACTTCAATTGTCTAACCATCTTGCCTCTTGGATGCTACTACAGGGTTCCAGCACCTCTAGATTCCTATAATAAAGGCCTTTCTTCCTATGCGATGAGCTTGTAGAACTATTGAAATATTTGAACTGAAAAAAAATCTCTTAGGCGAAAAGAGACAGTTGAAGTAAACCAACAATTGGTTACAATAGTGAAATTCCATCGAATAGCTGTTGGATCCTGCTAACTGAAGCGTTGCTAGCACGATGTCATTCACTTTGAAGCGATTTTTCTCTTTGACCGGTGCTTTGAGGTCCCATATCGGTGGAGCTGCTGTGTACCTGACGCCCCAGACCAAGGTTAGCGTGCAACCGCTAGTGATTCCCAAGATCATCCGTAAGGGCAACAAGTCGATGCGTTTATCCCAAGTCGCCGCCGTCGAGGGGCCTAAAGGCCGTATCGAGATAGAAATCCCGGACTTTGTAACCGTGGACCTCGAGCAGGACAGCGCCAAGTTGACCGTATCCGTGGAAAACCCTGAGGAAAAAGTCCAAAGATCCATGTGGGGGACCGTGCGGTCCCACCTGAACAACCATGTCATCGGGGTCAACGAGGGCCATCTGGCCTCGTTGAAATTTGTCGGTACCGGTTACAGGGCACAACTGGAACGCGATAACACCTTTGTCAACGTCAAGGTGGGGGCGTCAGTAACGCAGGGTCTTACGATACCGGAAGGTATCACCGTGAAATCCCCAACGCCCACATCCCTGCTAATTGAGGGCTGCAACAAACAACAAGTGCTTTTGTTCGCCGCGAACCTGCGGAAGTTCCACCCTCCGGAGCCTTACAAAGGTAAGGGCATCTATGTAAATAACGAGACCATCAAGCTGAAGGATAAGAAGATCAAATGAGACCTGTAAATACCAGTTCTACCAGCGTATACTAAATACTACTACATTCACGTGATTTTTCATCTTTATTATGGTGTATTACTATTAGGCTGAAGAAATTTCAGTGTAGAACCATCAATATTTCAATATTCACTAGAGTGTAGATTGATCCGCTGGAAGTTCATTTTACTATGTCCAGATCAGTCTGGTCCGTCTGCAGACTGAATATTGCCAGGAACTCTTCGACAAGGCCTTTTCTTGTGGCTCCAAGTGTGGTAAATACTATAAACTTGCCGGCGTCCAAGATCAACCATTGTCATGAACAAGCACAGCTAAGAAGGTGGCTGCCTTTACGTTGTGGGGCAATTTCGAAGAAAGAAGGGATGATGCCGTTTTTTGACGAAAGTAATGGAAAGAGAATAGCTGCAACTGTTCTGAAATTGGACAACGTTGAAGTTATGATGCACAGGACAGTCGAAGAAAACGGATATATTGCGTGCCAAGTGGGCTACGGCTCAAAGCATCCAGCTAAGGTGAGCAGGCAGCTTTTGGGGCATTTTGCCTCGAAGTATGTCAATCCCAAGGAGAAAGTAAGCGAGTTCAGAGTCAAAAACGAATCGGCCCTCCTACCTCTGGGAACGCTGATAAAACCATCGTTCTTCAAGCCGGGACAGTATGTCGATCTGAGATCTGTCAGCAAGGGTAAGGGATTCGCAGGTGTGATGAAGAAATACAACTTCAAGGGTCTGAAGGCATCCCACGGTGTATCCATTATGCACAGACATGGTGGTTCCTACGGTCAAAACCAGGACCCTGGGCGTATCTTGCCGGGGAAGAAAATGCCTGGTCATATGGGCAACAAGAACGTCACAATCCAAAATGTGCAGGTGCTTAAAGTGGATGACGAACAGGGTGTTGTATTAGTGAAGGGCTCAGTAGCGGGGCCCAATGGCTGTTTTGTAAAAATTCAGGATTCTATCAAGAAACCTCCAACTGTTGCTTAACTTTGAGTGCGGCTTCTTTATATAGTAGTAATACTTGTACATATTTGTTTCGTACCGAAAAGGTGCAGTGCCATTGGAGTTGCTGTGCGTATGAAGAGAGTTGAACCACAATGAGACGCACTAGTCATCATCGAGTTCGGATGGCTTTAGTAGACCACCGATCTTAGCGGCTCTCTCCTTATCTAACCTACTTTGCTCTAGCATGGCTCTCTCCCTCTCCTCAGCAAACAGATAATCAGTTGGGTCTCCTCCTACTTCTTTTATCTGCACTAGGAAATCTCTTAAGGTACCGTTAAACTTGACAGGGTCTTTATACTGCTTGATCAAAGCCTGCAAAAAGTTGATGATTTGCTCTCTGGCAAGATGTGGGAATGCGCTTGCAAGCATATTAGCTAAATACTCGTTCAGGTACACTTGGTTGGAAGTGCCTTGAGGAGCATCGCCTTCTGAATATATTGGGACAGTGATTTTGTTTTCTTCCACAAGAGAAATTAGCCTCATTAGCAGTAATGATTGTTTAGAAAATCCTGATTTATGATCGGAGTCGGTTAAGACATAAAATGTTTCGCTGACAAAAGTGAAGTAGAAGTTCTCATAGAACGCATTGGCGAATGGTGTTCCGTTCAATTTCTCAATGTTTTTAACCAGATCCAAGGCGATTTGCAAACCATTCACCTCTACATCACGGTTGTTGTGCTTAAATGCCCAGCAAAGTGAGTCGACAAACAGCTTGAATGCTGCTGAAGGTAGTTCCAGCAGAGCATTGAAGGATTTTTCATTGATTGCCTTCAAGAGTTTGTAGAACTCAACGCGATGCTCGGGGTACTCGGTAAAGTCCTTGTTGATCATGTTTAGGGTGCACTCAAACACACTTTGCAAGATCAGAATAACGCCTTGGGGTATCATGTGGCCAACTTTGTGGACAACAGTGGTCATACAGTTCAGGACCTCCGCATCCCTAGCATCTGGCACATTGTTCATGTAGTCTTCAAGAACGGCATTCAACAGAGGTTCAACGAGCACTTTAACGACGTCATCCAAGTTCTTTGATTTTGAAATGTATATTTCCACAAGCTTCAAAATTTCTTTCTTGATTGTTCTTAAACCACGAACTTTTGGAGTTTTAGTTGCAATCAAGCCTTCACTTGCGACTTGAGAAGAAATCATTGAAGAAACGGCTCTGTAAAGTTGCAGCATGTTATAGTATATGTGACCAAGTTGTGAATAAAAATCAGCTCCCATGGAAGTGCAAACTGCAACATTTGTCTTGATGATGTTAGCAATGATTTTCACAGTCTCAGGGTCAAGTAGAAGAGCAGGGTTCGCAGAGGATTGCTCAACTATAGCATCCCACGCCATGTTCGGCAACTGCATCAAATCACTCAATAATCTGTCCCTTTCAGCAGCGTTTCTTTCCTCACTCACAATTAAACCACATGCCCTATAAAAAGTGTGAACTTGTTGCGGCTGCAAATCGGCCGTAGTCTCCTGAATATCTTTAATTATTGTTTGGATGAAGGGCTCGGATTCTCTTTGTTGTTGGATGACGAAGTGGTATTTGCATTTCTGCACAATTTTTATAAAGGTGTCACAAGCCATGTCTTGAACACCTTCATGGGTCTCATGCATAAACTCGAAAAGCTTCAGCACCACCGTCCTTAAAAAGTTCCAGTGAGCCTTTAAGAAACGTGGATATTGACCAACAACATACATGATGTTAGACGCTACAACTGCTTTGTTATCCTTACCTCTCTTTTTCTCAGTTAGCGCTAGCAAATCTTTGATCACTGTGACAACGAATCTCTTTTCTGTCTCTTCACTCATTGTACCAGAGATGGATCCAATAGCCCAACATAAGGTGTTGATATTATGCCAAGACCACTCTGAGCCGTCTATTTGCCTGGCCAGTTTGCTGATCATAATCTCCTCTGTGTCTATAACATCCAAGTGAGTTAGGTAGACTAACACTTCCCTCTCAGATTTGTACAGTTGGATGGTATCAGACTCTTTCACAAACTCCCTCACAATCTCTCCTTCATCGTTCTCCACAATCAGAACTTCTTCGGGCCTGACCATATTCTCAATGATGACCCATCTAAGTTGGGAGCAGATTTCATCGTAAATGTGCTTCTTTAGAGGAAACCTCTTTAGAAATTCAGGGTTCAAAGCTCCGCTATTACTAGTAATAGATTGAGACCCCATCGATAGTTGCATTAAAGGATTCATCTCATTATGAGGTAACTGCTGTACCTCAAGAAACAATGCTGCCACAAGGTTGTGCCAGTAATCTAAAATCGTCTTGAACAGTTCTCTTTCATCTATCTTGGACAATTGGATCAAATATTGGTGTGCATTGAGAAGCAAGTCTCTCAGGCTCCCGTCATTAACCGATAGGTCTTCCAACAGAGACCTGTGACGCATTAGATACGTGGTCAAGAACATTGCAAAATCCTGTAAAAATGATTGGTCGGTACCACTGGCAGCCAAGTAAGTTGCTCTTAAGTCGGCGGTGACCGGAATTACATTACTTGCAATTTGTTGAAGACTGTTCTGGAAGAACAGAACGGTCTGGCCCTTGATAGTCGTGTTGTCTTGCGGGATCTCCAAATTAGAGACCTCCGTCAAACATTTCAGGGTGATGGCCCTTGTTTCCGAGGACATTAAAAACTTGGTGCTCAACAGCTCCAGGATATTACTTTCGTAGATGTAGCGGTATGGAATCCAATGCAGGTACCTCAACAGAGATTCCAACGCAGCTACAATTAGAGACGTAGAAGAGCCTTGTTCAAGTACCTGGTAACAGAGCTTGAAAATCTGCTCAAATTCCTTGGACATGGAGGTTTTCAGATGTAGTGACTTTGCTTGCGTCATCTGTTCAGCAGAAAAGTCAAAAACTTCTTCCGATAGAAGCTTCAAGATGATCATATTGTTTTCGCACACATTTAATGATGAGTTCGAACTTCCGATCAACTCTGGAATGAAATCTGGCCAGTTCTGCGGCCATTCCTGTTTCAATATCTGAACCAGAGTTAAATCTGACTTGTTTATCAGATTTTTTTGCGAATGAAAAAGGGCGTCATCCTGACACATCATTATGATCATCCCAACGACGAAATTCCTGATACCGACTCTCTGTTCCTCGGGCAAAAGCTTCCATTTGGTCGTGATCAACTTGTCGAGGATGGTCAGTCCGATGAACTTACTCTGCGGGTTGTTCGAGAACTGCAAGATCTTGTCAGCCCTTTGCCATGCGTCGGGATGCTCTTGGAACTTTGTCAAGATGTCTTGTGCCTGTTTTTGCTGCGGCCCTGAGCCTTTGTAAAAAGTGTCAACCACCTGATCAAGGATGGCGATATCTAAATCATTGCTGAAATCTAGAAGTGATTCCATAGCTCTCAATCCCTTAACTTTTATCCACTTGCTTAATTATTCACTTAGATACGCTTTTTCTCTGAAAAATTGTGCGGCAGAAGAGAAGACTCCAAATATCAGTTAATAGTGTTTTCTGAAGCCCAGCTTGGGGATTCTACTTCCAATAGGTCAAAGTACTGTACTATTTACCACTCACCCAAGGGTTTATAGTGTGTTCCTCACTGTTCTATCATCAGGGACTGGATCCTCTCCAAAAGGTTTGCACAATCTCCGGGTAACGACGTGCAACGTAGAACAATATTGAAGTAGGGATCAACTAACTGAAGCTCATGGACTCAGTTCAACTGATCAATCGATTTCTTGCCTACAATACTCAATAAAACGGAAAGCAGTCAGTTTACGATGGGCACAGTCCTGCTTTCAATTTGATGACAACTAAAAAAGCAACCATTTTCCCATGTAATAGTATGAATCAGACTTACCAAAGGATGAGTCAACTATTAGACATGGCTGGCCAAAGCCAAAGCTGAGTAAGCGCTAAAGAGATTTACCCAGCATTGGCAGTCCTAGAAGT